>RXID01022411.1:0-17105 GCA_005019695.1 Trichopus zeylanicus subsp. travancoricus
AGTTGTTGTTGTTATAGTAGTAGTTGTAAATGTGGCAGTACTAGTAGTGCTAGTGGTAGTAGTAGCTGGAGGAGGAGGAGGAGGAAGAGGAGCAGCAGCAACACTAGTAGTAGTTGTAGTAGTTGTTGTTGTGGTTATTGTTGTTGTTGTTGTTGTTGTTGTTATTGTTGTTGTTGTTGTTGTTGTAGTAGTAGTAGTAGTCGTGGTAGTAATAGTAGTAGTTGTGGCAGTAGTAGTACTAGTAGTAGTCGCAGCAGTAGTAGCAGCAGTAGTTGCTGGAGTAGTATTTGTATTAGTAGTAGTAGCAGCAGTAGTAGTAGTACTAGTAGTACTGAAGAAGTACATGTAGTAGTAGTAGCGATAGTAGTAGTAGTGTAGAAGTAGGGGTAGTTGTTGTTGTTGTTGCAGTGGTAGTAGTAGCAGTTGTAGTAGTAGTTGTTGTAAAAATAGCAGTAGTAATAGTAGTAGTAATAGGAGTAGTAGTAGTAGCAATCGTAGTAGTTGTAGTAGTTGTTTAGTAGTGGTGGTCGTAGTAGTTGTAGCCAAGTTTATAGCCATAGTAGCAGTCGCAGTAGTATGGGTTGTAGCTGTAGCTGTAGTAGTAGTAGTAGGGGTTGTAGAAGTAGCAGTAGTAGTAGTAGTAGTTGTTGCTGTAGTAGCAGTAGAAATAGTAGTATTTGTAATCATAGTAGTAGTAGTAGCAAGAGTAGTCGTAGTAGTAGTTGTTGCTGTAGTCGTAGTAGTAGCAGTAGTAGTAGTGGTTGTTGTTGCAGAAGTAGTAGCAGTAATAGGAGAAGTTAAAGCAGTTGTACATGCTGTAGTAGCAGTAGTTGGAGTAGTGGCAAGAGTGAAAGTTGTAGTACAAGTTGTTGAAGTAGTAGGAGTATCAGTAATAGTAGTATTTGTAGTAGTGGTAGTAGTAGTAGTACTAGTTTTAGTAATAGCAGCCGTGGCAATAGTAGAAGTAGTAGTAGTAGTAGTGGTAGTGGTAGTAGGAGCAACAAAAGTAGTAGTAGAAGTAGTAGCTAGAGTAGTAGTTGTTATTGTAGTAGAAGTTGTTGTAGTCGTAGTAGTAGCAGTAGTAGTAGTAATAGTAATAGTAGCGGTAGTAGTAGTAGTAGTCATAGTAGTAGAAGCAAATATAGTAGCAGTAATAGGAGTAGTAGTAGTTGTTGTTGTTGTAGTAGTAGTAGTAGTAAATGTGGTAGTACTAGTAGTGGTAGTGCTAGAAGTAGCCGGAGGAGGTGGAGGAAGAGGAGCAGCAACAGTAGTAATAGGAGGTGTAGTATTAGTTACAGTAGTAGTAATAGTAGTAGTAGTAGTAGTAGTCGAAGTAGTAGTAAGGGTAGTAGTAGAAGTAGTGGCAGTAGTAGTAGTAGTCGTACTAACAGCTATAGTAGCTTTAGTAGTTGTAGTAGTAGTTGTATTAGTAGTATTTTTGTTAGTAGTATTAGTAGTAGTAGTAGTAGTAGTAGTAGAAGTACAAGTAGTAGTGTAGAAGCAGGGGTAGTAGTAGTAGTTATTGTAGTAGTAGTAGTAGTAGTGTTAGCAATAGTAGTAGTAATAGGAGTAGTAGTACCAATCGTAGTGGTTGTAGTATTAGTGTATTAGTAGTTTAGTTGTGGTAGCAGTAGCAGTTGTAGTAGGGGTTGTAGCAATAGCATTGGTAGCAGTAGTATGGGTTGTAGCGATTGCAGTAGTAGCAGTAGTAAGGGTTGTAGCAGTAGCAGTAGTAGCAGTAGAAGTTGTAGTAGTCGTAATCATAGTATTAGTAATAGCCATAGTAGTCATTGTTGTTGTAGTTGTAGTAGCTGCAGTGGTAGTAGTAACAGTAGTAGTAGTCGTAGTAGTAGTGGTCATTGTTGCATAAGTTGTAGTAGTAGCAAGAGTAAAAGTTGTAGTAGTAGTAGTTGAAGTAGTTGGAGTAGCTATAATAGTAGTATTTGTAGTAGTAGTAGTAGTAGTGCTAGTATTAGTAGTAGCAGTAGTAGTAATAGTAGTAGTAGTAGTAGTAGTAGTAGTAGTAGTTGTTGTTGTTGTTGTTGTTGTTGTAGTAGTAGTAGCAGCAGAAGTAGTAGTTGTAGAGTCGTAGCAGTTGTAGTTGTAATCGCAGTAGTTGTAGCAGAAGTAGTAGTTGCATTAGTAGTTGTTGTAGCAGTCTCAATAATAGTATTAGTAGTAATTGTAATAGTAGTAACATTTGTAGTAGTAGTAGTATCAGTTGCAGTGGCTATATTTGTTGTAATATAAATAGTTGTACTAGTAGGTGTAGTACTAGTAGTAATAGTAATAGCAATTTTTGTTTCAGTAGTAGTAGTAGTAGTCATAGAAGATGTAGTAGAAGTAGTCGTAGTAATTCTAGCAATACGAGTAGTGGTAGTAGTAGTAGCAGGAGTTGTAGCAGTAATAGGACTTGTAGTAGCAGTAGCAGTAGTAGTTGCAGTAGTCATAGTAGTAGTAGTAGTAGAAATAGTAGTGGTAGTTCTAACAGTTGTAGTTCTAGTAGTAGTGTAGTAATAGTAGTAGTAGTAGTAGTTGTTGTAGTAGTAACAGTACTAGTAGTAGTAGTAGTAGTGGTTGCAATAGTACTAGTAGTAAAAGGACTAGTTTTAGCAATAGTAGTAGTAGTAGCAGTAGCAGCAATAGTAGTCATAGTTGTGGTAGTGGTGGTAGCAGTAGTTGTTGTAGTAGTAGAAGTAGCGGCAGTAGTAGTAGTACTAGTAGTAGTAACAGTAGTGGCAGAAGTTGAAGTAGCGATAGTAGCAGAAGTACTAGTAGTAGTAACATTAGTAGCAGAAGTAGAAGTAGCAGTAATAATAGTATTAGTAGAAGTAGTTGTGGTAGTAGTAGTAGTTGTAGTAGTAGTTGTTGTTGTTGTCGTAGTTATAGTAGTAGTGGCAATAAGAATTGTAGTAGTGGTGGTGGTAATAGTGGCAGTAGTAGTAGTAGAGGTATTAGCAGTAGTCGTAGTCGTAGTAGTAGCAGTGGAAGTAGTAGTAATCATTGTAGTAGGAGTAGCAGAAGTAGCAGTAGTTGCAGTAGTAGTTGTTGTTGTAGTCGTAGTAGTAGCAGTAGTAGTAGTAGTAACGGTAATAGTAGTAGTAGTTGTTGTTGTAGCAGAAGTGGTCGTAGTAATAGGAGCAGTAGTTGTTGTTGTGGTAGTAGTAGTAGTAGTAAATGTGGTAGTACTAGTAGTGGTAGTGGTAGTAGTAGCAGGAGGAGGAAGAGGAGGAGCGACAGTGGTAGTAGTATTTGTTTTGGTATTTGTAGTTGTAGTAGTAGTAGTTGTTGTTGTAGAAGTAGTAGTAGCAGTAGCAGTAGTAGCTGAAGGAGTAGTAGCAGTAGTAGTAGTCGCAGCTGTAGTATTAGAAGTAGTAGTAGTAGGAGTAGCAGCAGTAGCAATGGTAGTAGTAGTGGTGGTGGTGGTGGTAGTAGTAGTCATAATAGTAGTAGTTGTGGTAGTAGCTGAAGTAGTAGTAATAATAGTAGTAAAAGTAATAGTAGTACTAGGAGTAGCAGTAGTATTAGTGGTTTTAGTACTAGTAGAAGTTGTTGTAATAGTGTTACTAGTAGTAGTAGTTGCGGTAGTTGTAGTAGAGGTAATAGCAGTAGTAGTAGTAGTGGTAGTAGTAATAGTATTTATAGTAGTTGTAGTAGTAAAAGTAGTTGGAGCAGCAATGACAATAGTAGTGATAATATTAGTAGTAGTAAAAGTAGTTGTTGTAGTAGTAGTAGTAGAAGTAGTAGCAATTGCGGTAGTAGTAGAAGTTGTAGTAGTAATACCAGTATTTGTAGTTGGGGCATCGGCAACTGCAGCAATAGCTGAAGTTGCAGTCGTAATAATTGTGGTAGTAGTAGTAATAGTAGTAGTTGTAGTAGTAGCAGCAACAGTAACAACATAAATAGTAGTAGTAGTGGTAGTTGCGGCAGCAACAGTAGTATTAGTATTAGCAATAGCATTTGTAGTAGTAGTAGCAGTAGTCGTAGTTGTAATAGTATCAGTGGTGGTAGTATGTGAAGTAGTAGTCGCACTAGTGGCATTTCTAGTAGTAGTAGTCATAGTAGTACTAGGTATAGGTGTAGGAGTGGGAATAGTAGTAGGAGTAGCAATCAAGGTAGTAGCGAAAGTAGCAGTAATAATAGAAGTTGTAGGAGTAGGTGGAGTAGTAGTTGTTGTAGTAGTAGTGGTAATAGCAATAGTAGCAGAAGTGGTAGGAGTAATAGTAGTTGTAGGAGTACTAGTTGTAGTAGTAGTCGGAGCAAGAGCAGTAGTATTAGTAGTAGTAGTAGCAATAGTATTAATAGTAGTTGGTGTAGCAATAGTAGTGGTAGTAGTAGTAGTTGTAATAGTTGTTGTAGTAGTAGTAGTAGCAGTAGTAGCAATAGTAGTAGGAGTAGCAGTTGGAGTAGCAGTAGAAGTAGTGGGAGTAGTAGTTGGAGTAGCTGTAGAAGTAGGAGTAATAGTTGTAGTAGTAGTAGTACTCATAGTAGAAGAACTAGGGGTAGTAGTAGTAGTAGTAGTTGTAGTAGTAGTAGTTATAGTAGAAGTAGTAGTTATTGTTCTTGCTGTAGTAGAAGAAGAAGAAGCAAAAGTAGTAGTGGTAGTGTTAGAAGTAGTAGTCGCGCTAGTATCAGTAATAGTAGTAATACTAGTTGGAGTAGAAGCAATAGCTGCAGTAGCAGCAGTAGTAATAATTATAGTTCTAGTGGCAATAGTACTAGTAGTAGGAGTAGCAGAAGTAGCCGTAGTATTGGTAGTAGTAGAGGTAGTAGTAGTAGTAGTTGTAATAGTAGTTGGAGTAGCAGCAATAGTGGCAGCAGTAGTCATAGTGGCAGCAACAGTAGTAGTAGCTATAGTAGTAGTAGTAGTAGCATTAGTTGTAGTCGTAGTTGTCATAGTTATAGTAGTCATAGATGTAGCAGTAGTAGTGGCAATAGTATTAGTCGTAGTAGCAATAGTAGTATTATTGATAGTAATTGTAGAAGTAGAAGTAGAAGCAATTGGACTAATAGTCATAGCAGTAGTGTTAGTAGTAGTAGCAATAGCAGCAATAGAAGCGGTAGTTGTATTAGTAGTGGTTGTAGTAGTAGTAACAGTTGAAATAGAAGTAGTAGCAATAGGGGTAGTAGCAGCAGTTGTAGCAGAAGTAGTAGCAATAGCAGTGAATGCAGTAGTAGCAGTAGTAGTAGAGCAAGTAGAACTAGTAGTAGCAATAGTAGTTATAGTAGAAGTAGTAGTAGAGCAGCAGCAGCAGCAAAATAGTTGTAGCAGCAATAGCAGTAGTTATTGTTGTTGTTGTTGTTGTTGTTGTTGTTGTTGTTGTTGTTGTTGTTGTTGTTGTAGTAGTAGTAGTAGAGCAAGTAGAAATGGTAGTAGCAATAGTAGTTATAGTAGAAGTAATAGTAGTAGTAGCAGTAGCAGCAACGGTAATAGCTGTAGCAATAGTTGTAGCAACAACAGCAGTAATAGTAGTAGTTGTTGTTGCTGTAGTAGCAGTAATAGTAGCAGCAGCAGTAGTAGTAGTAGTAGTAGCAGTAGTAGTAGTAGCAGCAGTAGTAGTAGCAGCAGTAGTAGTAGTAGTAGTAGTAGTAGTAGCAGCAGCAGCAGCAGCATGAGTAGTAGTAGCAGCAGCAGTAGTAGCAGCAGCAGTAGCAGTAGTTGTTGTAGTTGTAGTATTAGAAGGATTAGTAGTTAGAATAGTAGTAGCAGTAGCAGAAGTTGTATTAGCAGTTGTTGTTGTAGTTATAGAAGTAATGGTGGTTGTAGTAGCAGTAGTAATA
This sequence comes from Trichopus zeylanicus subsp. travancoricus, assembly GCA_005019695.1. Taxonomy (NCBI): domain Eukaryota; kingdom Viridiplantae; phylum Streptophyta; class Magnoliopsida; order Dioscoreales; family Dioscoreaceae; genus Trichopus; species Trichopus zeylanicus. The sequence continues at coordinate 5,782 of RXID01022411.1, forward strand.
GTAGTAGTAGTAGTAGTAGTAATAGTAGTAATAATAGTAGTAGTAGTAGTAGTAGTAGTATTACGAACAATAGTAGCAGTAGCAATAGTTGTAGTCGTAGTGGTAGTAGTAGTTCGAGTAGTAGAAGTAGTAATTGTAGTAGTAATAGCAGTAGTAGTAGTAAAAGGAGTAGTAGTAGTAGAGGTAGTGGTAGTTGAAGAGTAGCAGCAATAGTAGTAGTTGTAAAACTACTTGGAGGAGTCATAGTTGTAGAAATAACAACATTAGTAGTTGTAGTTGTAGTTGTAGGACTGGCCGAAACAGCAACAGTAATTGTGGTGGTGGTGGTAGTAGTAGTAGTAGTAGTAGTAGCAATAGTAGTATTAGTAGTAGTAGCGACAGCACTATTTGATGTAGTAGTGGCAGAGGTAGTAGTTGAAGTGCTAGTAGCAGTAGAAGTAGTTGTTGAAGTTGTAGCAGAGGTTGTAGTGTAGTAGTAGTAGTAGTAGTAGTAGTGGTAGTAGTAGTAGTGGTGCTGGTAGTAGTAGTAGTAGCAGTAGTAGTAGCAGCAGTAGCAGCAGCAGTAGTTGTTGTTGTAGTCGTATTAGAAGGATTAGTAGTTGGAGTAATAGTAGCAGAAGTTGCAGTAGCAGTAGCAGAAGTTTTAGTAGCAGTAGTTGTAGTAGTTATAGAAGTAGTTGTGGTAGTAGTAGTAGTAGTAGTAATAGTTGTAGTAGTAGTAGTAGTAGTAGTAGTAATAGTAGTAGTAGTAGTAGTATTACGAGCAATAGTAGCAATAGGTGTAGTTGCAGTCTTAGTGGTAGTAGTAGTTGGAGTAGTAGAAATAGTAATTATTGTAGTAATAGCAATAGTAGTAGTAGAAGGAGTAGTAGCAGTAGAAGTAGTGGTAGTTGAAGAGTAGCAGCAATCGTAGTAGTTGTAAAACTACTAGGAGGAGTCATAGTTGTAGAAATAGCAACATTTGTAGTTGTAGATGTAGGAGTGGCAGAAACAGCAGCAGCAGTTGTGGTGGTCACAGCAGCAGCAGCAGTAGCAGCAGTAGTAGTAGTAGCAGTCGTAGTATTAGTAGTAGTAGCGATAGCACTATTTGAAGTAGTAGTGGCAGAAGTAGTAGTTGTAGCACTAGTAGCAGTAGAAGTAGTTATTGAAGTTGTAGTAGAGGTTGTAGTAGTAGTAGTTCTTGTAATAGTAGTAGTAGTAGTAGTAGTAGTAGTACTCGTGGTGGTGGCAGCAACAGCATTAGTAGTTGTGATAGTAGTAGTAATAGTAAGGGTAGTAGGAGGAATCAGTGTAGGAGTATGAGTAATAGCATTAGTGTTAGCAGTAATAGTAGTGGTAGTAGTATTAGCAGTAGTAGTAGGAGGAATAGCAGTAGGACTAGTAGTAGCCGTAGTATAAGTAATAGTGGTAAAAGTGGTAGTAGTAGAGTTGTGTTTGTAGTAGTAGTAGTTGTAGTAGTAGTAGAGATAGTAATTGTAGTAGTAGTTGTAGCACTTGAGGGAGTAATAGTAGTAGTAGTAGTAATAATAGTAGTAGTTGGAGTGGTTGTAGTTGTAGCAATAGCAGCAATAGTAGGAATAGTAGTAGTAGTACTAGTAGTAATAGTAGGGATATGAGTAGTAGGACTAGTAGTAGTTGTGGTGGTAATATGGGAAATTCTAGTAATAGTGGTAGTAGTAGTAATAGTGGAAGTAGGAGTAGTAATAGTTGTAGTAGTAGTTGCCTTCATAGTTGTAGTAGTAGGAGTAGTTGTAGAAGTAGTTGTAAAAGTCATAGTACTTGTAATAGTAGGAGTAGTAGTAGTAATAGTAGTCATAGTAGTAGTGGAAGTAGTAGAAGTTGTAGTTGTAGCAGCAGAAGTAGTAGCAGCAGCAGCAGTAGTAGTAGTGTAGCAGTGTTCATAGCAGTTGTAGTATTCGTAGCCATAGTAGTAGTAACAGTAGTTGTAGAGGCATTAATGCCAATAGGAGTAATACTTGTAGTAGTTGTTGTTGTTGTAGTTGTGTAGTAGTAGTACTAGTAATAGTATTTATAGTAGTGGTAGTAGTTGTTGTTGTTGTAATAGTAGTAGTAGTATTAGTGGTAGAAGTCATTGTTTTAGTACTAGCAGTAGATGAAGTACTTGTAGCAGTAGTAATAGTAATAGTAATGCTAGTAGTATCATTAGTAGTAATAGCAGCAGCAGTGGCAGCAGTAGTAGTAGTGGTAGTAGGAGTAGCAGTAGTAGTTGCAGTTGATGTTATAGTATTAGTTGAAGTTGCAGTAGTAGTAGTTGTTGGAGTAGTAGCAGTAATAGCGGTATTAGTAGAAGTAGAAGTACAAGTCATAGTAGTAGTAGTTTTTATTGTTGTTATTGTTGTTAACATTGTTCTATTAGTAAGAGTAATAGAGGAAGTAGTATTAGTTGTAGAAGTAGCACCAGTTGTAGTGGTAGTAGTTGTACTAGTAGCTATAGTAGCAGTAGCAGAAGTAGTAGTAGTAGCAGTACTAGTAGTAGTAGTTGTTGTAATTCTAGTAGTAGTAGTAGTAGTAGTCATAGCATTAGTAGTAGTAGTTGTCGGAGTAGTAGTAGTAGTTGTTGTTGTGGTAGTAGTAGTAGTAGCAGTAGTAGTAGTATTAGTTGTAGTAGTAATAGTAGTTAGAGTAGCAGCAACAGCAGCAGTAGTAGTATTTGTTGTAATAGCAGCAATAGTCGTAGCACTAGTAGAAGTTATAGTAGTAGAAGTTGTAATAGTAATAGTAATGCCAGCAACCATAGTAGTATTTGTTGTTGTTGTAGTAGACATAATAGTTGGCATATTTGGAGTAGTTGTAGTAGAAGCAGCAGCAGCAGTAGTAGTAGCGGCGGGAGTAATAGGGGTAATTCAAGTAATAGTTGTAGTAGTAGTAATAGTGGAAGTAAGATAGTAGTAGTAGTAGCAATAGAAGTAGTAGTGGTAGTAATTGTAGTAGTACTAGTAGTTGTTGTTATTGTAGGAGTAGAAGTAGCAGCAGTAGTACTTGTAATAGCAGTAGCAGTGCCATAATAGTAGTAGGAGGAGTAGTTGTAGATGTAGCAGTAGTAGTTGTTGTAGAAGTAGTAGTAGTATTAGTTGTAGCAGCAACAATAGTAGGAGCAATAGTTGTAGTAGTAGTAGTAGTAATAGTAGTAAAAGGATTAGTAGTATTAGTAGTAGTAGTAGTAGTAGTTTGAGTAGCAGCGACGACAACACTTGCTGCAATTATAGTAGTAGTAGTGAAAGTAGTAGTAGTAGTAGTAGTAGTAGTAGTAGCACTAGGAGTTGTAGTAGAAACGGTAGTAGTAGAAGTTATAGTCCACTAGTAGCAATAGTGGTAATAGTAGAAGTAGTAGTAGTAGTACTAATAGCAGCAGCAATAGTAGCAATAGTAGTAGTTATTGTTCTTATTGTAGTAGTAGTGGTAGGAATAAGTGTAGGAGTGGGAGTAGTAGGAGTAATAGTAGTTGTAGCAGCAGTAGTAGTAGTGGAAGTAATAATTGTTGTAGTCGGAGTAGGAGGAGTTGTAGTAGTAGTAGCAGTAGTAGTAGTAGTAGTAGTAGCAGTAGTGGTAATAGCAATAGTAGTAGGAGTAGTAGTAGCGGTAATAGTAGTTTTGGGGGTACAAGTTGCAGCAGTAGCAGTAGCAGTAGTATTAGTTTTAATAGTAGCATTAGTTATAGTTGTAGTAGTACCAGTGGCGGCATAGTAGTAAAAGTAGTAGGAGCAGCATTTGGAGTAGCAGAAGTAGTGGTAGTAGTAGTTGAACTAGTATTATTAGCATTAGGTGTAATAGTTGTAATAGTAGTAGTAGTAGTAGTAGAACAAATAGTAGAAGTAGTAACAGTAGCAGCAGTAGGAGTAGTAGAATTAGTATGTTGAGCAGTAGTAGCTGTAGGAGTAGTTGTAGCAGTAGTAGCAACAGTAGTAGTAGGAGTAGTAGTTGTAGTAGTGGTAGTAGTAGTAGCAATAGTATCTGTAGTAGTTGTAGTAGTAGTAGTTGTTGTTGTTATTGTAGTTATTATTGTTGTTGTGGTAGTAGTAATAGTAGTAGTAGTAGTAGTAGTAGTAGAAGTGGGAGTAGTAGTAGTAGTAGTAGCAGCAGCAGCAGTTGTAATCATAGTCGTAGAAGCAGCAAGTGTAGCTGTAGTTGTCGGAGTAGCAATCGAAATAGTAGCAGTAGTAGCAGTAATAATAGAAGTAGTTGGAGTAGGAGGATATGTAGTAGTTGTTGCAGTTGTAGTAGTTGTAGCAATTGTGGTAATTGGAGCAAAAGTAGCAAAAGTAGTACTAGTGATAATAGTTGTAGAAGTACTAGTAGTAGTAGGAGGAGGAGCATTAGTAGTTGTATTAGTAGTATTAGTAGTAGCAGCCATAGTATTAGTAGTAGTAGTAGCAGTTGTAATAGTAGTTGTTGTAGTAGTAGTAGCAGTAGTAGTAACAGTAGTAGAAGTACCGGGAGTAGAAATTGAAGTAGTAATAGTAGTAATATTGGTAGCAGTAGTTAGAGTACAAATACTAGTAGCGATTGGTGTAGTAGTAGAAACAAAAGTAGAAGAAGTAATAGTAGTTGTGGTAGGAGTATTAGGACCGTTAGTATTAGAAGTATCAGGAGTAATAGAAGTAGTTGTTGTTGTAGAAATAGTGTTAGTAGTAATAGTAATAGTACTAGTTGTGGTAGTAGCATTAGTAGTAATAGTAGGAGAAGTAGTAGTGTTGTAGTAGTAGTAGTAGTAGTAGTAGTATCAGTAGTTGTCATTATTGTTGTTGTTGTTGTTGTTGTTGTAGTGATAGAAATGGAAGTAGGATTAGGAGTAGTAGTAGCAGTAATAAGAGTTGGGAGTAGTAGTTATTATAGCTAGAGTACGAGTAGTAAGAGTTATAGTAGTAATACTAGTAGTATTAGGAGTAGGAGTTGGAGTAGTAGAGTAGCAGTAGTAGTAATAGTAGTAGTAGTTGTTGTTGTTGTTGTTGTAGTAATAGGAGGAGGAGGAGTAGTAGGAGTAGTAGTAATAGTAGTAATAGTAGCAGTAGTAGTAATAGTAGAGTAGCTGTAATAGTAGATAGGAGTCGGTGTAGTAGAGTACTAGTCGAAGTAGTAAGAGTAAGAGTATTAGTAGTAGTAGTTGTAGTACTAGCAGTAGTCATAGTAGCAATAGTAGAAGTAGCAGCAGTAGCAGTAGTTGTTGTTGTAGTAGTAGCAGTTGTTGCAATAATAGTAGTATTAGCAGTAGCAACAGCAGCAACAGTAGTAGTGGTAGTTATAGAAATTGCGACTACAGTAGTATTTGTAGTAGTACTAGGAGTAGGAGTAGGAGTAGAGAAGTAGTAGTAGTAGTAGGAGTAGGTGGAGTAGGAGTAGTAGGAGTAGGAGTAGTAGTAGAGAAGTAGTAGAAGTAGTAATAGTAGTAGTAGTTGTTGTTGTTGTTGTAGTAGCAGTAGTTGCAGTGGTAGTAATAGTAATAGTAGCAGTAGTAGCAGCAGTAGCAACAACAACAGTAGTAGTAGTGGTAGCAGTAATAGTAGTTATTGGAGTTGGCGTAGTAATAGTAGCAATAATAGTTGTAGTTGTAGTAGCAGTTGTTGTAGTAGTAGCAGCAGTAGCAACAGCAGAGTAGCAGTAGTAGTAGCAGCAATAGTGGTAGCTGCAGTAGCAGCAGTAGTAGTTGTAGTAGCAGCAGCAGTAGAAGTAATTGTCATAGTAGTAGTAGTAATAGTAGTAGTAGTAGTAGCAGCAGTGGTAGTTATAGAAGTAGTAGTAGCAGTAGAAGTAGAAGTTGAGTTCCAGTAGTAATAGCAGGATTAGTAGCCATTGCAGTAGTCTTAGAACTAGTAGTAGAAGCAGTAGTATACATAGTAGTAGCAGCAACAGTAGTATTAGTTGGAGAAACAGAGTAATAACAGTTGTAGTTGTACTTGTGATAGTAGTAGTAGTACTAGTAGCAGTTGTAGTAGCACTTGAAAGAGAATTAGTAGCATAAGTGGTAGTAGCAGAAGTAGTAGTAGTAGTAGCAGTAGTAGTAGTAGTAGTAGCAAAATGGTAGTAGCTGAAGTAGTAGTAGCAGCAGTAGTAGTAGTAGTAGTAGCAAAATGGTAGTAGCTGAAGTAGTAGTAGCAGCAGTAGTAGTAGTAGTAGCAAAATGGTAGTAGTTGAAGTAGTAATAGTAGCAGCAGCAATAGTAGTAGTTGGAGTAGTAGTAGTAGTAGCAGTAGCAACAACAACAGTAGTAGTCATGGCTACAGTAGTTGTAGTAGTAGTAGTAGTAGTAGTAGAAGTAGTAGTAGGAGTAGTAGTAGTAGTAGCAACTGTAGTTGTAGCAACAAACATAGTAGTAGTAGCAGTAGCAACAATAATAGTAGTATAGTGGCAGTAGTAGTTGTTGTTGTAGTGGCAGTGGTAGCAGAAGTAGTAGTAATAGTAGTAGTTGTTGTAGCAGTAGCAGTAGCAGCAGTAGTTGCTAGAGTTGTAGTTGTAGGCAAAGTAGTAGAAGTAGTAGTACTAGTAGTAGTAGCATGTGAACTTGTTGTAGTCTTAGTAGTAGTAATAGGAGGAGTAGTAGTATAAGTTGGAGCAGTACTAGCAGTAGTAGTAGTGGTTGTCACTGTAGTAGTAGTTGTTGTAGTCATAGTAGAAGCAAAAGCAGTAGTAGCAATTATAGATGTAGCAGTAGTACAATAGCTGTAGTAATAGTAGAGTAGTAGGTGCGGTAGTTGTGGTAGCTGTTGTAGTAGCAATAGGAGATTCAGTAGTAGCAGTAGTAGCAGTAATAGCAGCAGTAGCATCAGTTGCGATAGTAGGAGCTTTAGTCACTACAGTAACGGTAATAGTAGTAGGTATAATAGTAGCAATAGTAGTAAGAGTAGTAGCAGTAGCAAAAATAGCAGCAGCAGTAGTAGTAGTCGCGTTAGTAGCAATAGTAGCAGCAACATTAGTAGTAGTCGTAGTAGCAGCAATAGTATTAGAAGTAATAGTAGTGGAAGTAGCTGCAACAGTAGTAGTAGTAGTAGTGGCAGCTGCAGCAGTAGTTGTAGTAGTTGTATTAGTACTAGTAGTAGTTGTTATTGTTGTTGTTGGAGCAACAATAGTAGTAGTAGTTATAGTAGCAATAGCAATAGTAAGAGAAGTAGTAGCAAAAATAATGGTTGTCATAGTAGTAGTAGTAGTAGCAGCAGCAGTAGTAGTAGTATTAGTAGTAGTAGTAGTGGCGTTGGTAGTAGTAGTAGTAGTAGCGCTAGCTGTAGTGGTTGTAGTAGTATTAGCAACAGTAGCATCAACAGTAGTAGTGGTAGTAGTAGCAGTAGCAGCAGTAGTAGTAGCAGAAGTAGAAATGGTATCAGTAGTAGAAGTAGCAACAGTAGTTGTAGCAGTAGAAGCAATAGTAGTAGCAATAGTAGAAGTAGCAGTAGTAGTAATAGTATTAGTAGTAGCAGCATTAGTTGTAGAAGTAGTAGTAGTAGCAGTAGTAGTTGTTGTAGCAGTAATATTAGTAGCAATAGTAGTAACAATAGTGGTGGTATTAGCAGTAGTAATAGCATAAATAACAGTTTTAGTAGCAGTAGTTGCCGCAGCAACAGCAATAGCAGCAGTTGTTGTTGTAGTTGCTGCAGCCGTAGGAGCAGTAGTATTTGTAGAAGAGATACACGTTGCAATAGCAGGAGTAGCAGTTGTATTAGTTCTAGTAGTGGTAGTAGTAGACATAAAAGCGAAAGTAGTAGTACTAGTAGTAATAATAGTAGCAGTAGTAGTAATAGTGCTAGTAGTAGTAGTAGTAGTAATAGCCTCAGTAGTAGTAGTACGTGTAGCAGTAGTAACAGTAGTAGTAGTAGTTGTAGTAGTAGTAGTAGTAGTAGTAGCCATAGTAGTAGTAGTAGTAGTAGTAGTAGTAGTAGCCTTAGTAGTAGTAGCAGCAGTAGTAGTAGTAGTAGTAACAATAATAGTAGTAGTTGTACAAGAAGCAGTATCAACAGTAGAAGTAGTAGTAGTAAAAGTAGAAGTAGCAGAAGTAGTAATAGTAGTAGCATTAGTTGCAGAAGTAGTGGTAGTAGTAGTAGTCATAGTTTTAGTAGTAGCAATAATATTACAAGTTGTAGTAGTAGTAGTAGCATTAGTACTAATAATAGTAGTTGTCATAGAGGTAGTAATTATAGTTGTAGGAGTAGAATTAGTAGTAGAAGAAGAAGTAGTAGTCGTACACGTAGTAGTAGTAGTAGCACAAATAGCAGTACTAGCAGTAGGAGCAGCAGCAGCAGCAGTAGTAGTAGTAATAGCAGTAGCACTGGTGATAGTAGTACCCATTGTGTAATAGTAGGAGTTATAGAAGTTGTAGTAGTAGTTGTAGTAGCAGCAGTAGTAGTAGTAGCGGTGGTAGTACTAGTAGCTGTAGTAGTTATAGTAATAGCAGTTTAAGTAGTAGCAAAAGCAGTTCTTATTGTCTAAGTAAAACTATTAGTATGATTAGTAGTAAGTGCAGCAACAGTTGTAGCAATGGTAGAAGTAGTAGCAGTAGTAGCAGTAGTATTTGTAGTAGAAGAAATAGTAGTAGCGGTAGCAGTAGTCGTAATAGCCGTGGTTGTAGTAGAAGTTGTGGTAGTAGTAGTACTAGTACTAATAGTAGTAGGGGAAATAGTGGCAGTAGTAATAGTAGTAGCAGGAGTAGTAGTAGTAGTAGTAGAAGTAGTAGTAGTAACCGTGGTAGTGGTAGTAGTAGTAGTTGTAGTAGCAGTAGTAGTACTATTACTAAAAGTAATAGGTGTATTAGTAGTAGCTATAGTAGTAGAAGTAGTAATAGTAGTGGTAGTAGTAGTAGTAGTTGCTATCATAGTACTAGTTGTTACAGTAGTAGTAGTAGCAGTAGAAGTGGTAGTAGTTATCATAGTAGTAGCAGCTAGAGTCATAGTGGTAGTATTGGTAGTAGGAGTAATAAGCTGTAGTAGTAGTAGTGCTCGTAGTAGTAGGAGTAGTAGTAGTTATTGTTGTAGTAGTAGTAGGAGTAGTAGTATTGGTATCAGTAGTAGTAGTGGTAGTTGTAGTAGCAATAGTAGTAGTAGAAGTAGCAATAGTAGCAGTAGCAGTAGCAGCAGTAGCAGCAGTAGTAGTAGTTATTGTAGTAGTACTAGCAGTTGTCGTAGTGGTACTAGTAGCAGTAGTAGGAGGAGGAGGAGCTATAGTTATAGTACTTGTAGTAGTAGTAGTTGTAGCAGCAGCAGCAGTAGTTAAAATAGTAGTAGTAGTAGTAGTAGTAGTAGGAGGAGTAGTAGTAATCGTTGTAGCTGTAGAAGTAGTAATAGTATTAGTAGTAGTAGCAGTAGCAGTAGAAGTAGTAGTAGTAGTTGTTGTAGTAGAAGAAGTAGTAGAAGTAGTACTAGTACGAGTAGTAATAAAAGTAGTAGGAGTAGTAGTAGGAGTAGTAATAGAAGTAGCAGCAGTAGTAATAATAGCAGTAGTAGCAATAGCAGTAGTAGCGGTTGTAATAGTAGTTCTCATAGGAGTTCGAGAACAATTAGCAGTAGCAGTTGTGGAAATAGTAGCAGTAAGTGGCATTAGTAGTAGTAGAAGTAGCAGTAGTAGTAGTAGTAGCAGAAGTAGTAGTTGAAGTAGTAGTACTAGTAGTTGCTGTATTGGTACTAGTAGCAGTAGCAAGAGGAGTTGCAGTTGTAGTAGTAGTTGCAGCAGCAGCAGCAACAACAATAGTAGTTAAAGTAGTAGTAGTAGTAGTTGTTGTTGTTGTTGTTGTCGTCGTAGCTGTAGTAGTAGTAATAGTATCAGTTGTGGTAGTAGCAGCAGTAGAAGTAGTAGTGGTAGTTGTTGTAATAGAAGAAATAGTAGAAGTAGTACCAGTAGGAGTAGTAATAGAAGCAGGAGTAATAGTAGGGGTAGAAGTAGAAGTAGTAGTAGTAGGAGTAGTAATAGAAGCAGCAACAGTAGTAGTAGTAGCGAAAGTAGCAGTAGTGGTAGTAATAGTAGTTCTCATAGGAGTTGTAGAAGAAGTAGCAGCCGAAGTTGTAGAAATAGTAGCAGAAAGTAGAGGTAGTAGTAGTAGTAGCAGTAGTTGTAGTAGTAGTAGTGGTAGTAACATTAGTATTATTAATAATAATATTTGTTGGAGTAGTACAAATAGTAGCAGAATAGTAGTATTTGTTGTAGTAGTAGTAATAGTAGATGTAGTAGTCATAATTGTAGCATTAGGAGTAGAAGTAGTAGTAGTAGTAGTAGTTGTTGTAATAGTAGTAGTCATAGTAGTAGTAGTAGTAGTAGTAGTAGTAGCAGTAGTAGTAGTAGTAGCAGCAGCATCAGTTGTTGTAGTAGCAGCAGTAGTAGCAATAGTACTAGAAGTAGTAGTAGAAGTAGTTGTTTTTGTTGTCGCAGAAGTAGTAGTACTAATACTCATAGTAATAGCAGTGGTAGTCGTTGTAGTATTAGTAGTAGTAATAGTAGCAGTAGTTACAAGAACGGCAGCAATTGTTGTCGTTATAAGAGCATCATTAGTAGTAGTAGCTGTAGCAGTGGCAGTAGTTGCAACAATTGTAGTTGTAGGAGCACTAGTAGCAGCAGCCAATAATAGTAGAAGTGTTAGTGTTGTTGTAGTAGTAGTAGTTGCTGTAGTAGTAGTAGTAGCAGCAGTAATGGTAGTAGTAGCAGTAGCTATAGTAGGAGTTGAAGGAGTAGTAGAAATAGTAGCCGCAACAGCAAAAGTAGTAGTGGTTGCAGTAGCAATAGTAGTGGCAATAGTAGTACTAGTAGTAGTAGTAGAGATAACAGTAGTAGTAGTTGTTATAGCAGCAAAATCGGTAGTAGTAGTTGCAGTAGTAGTTGTGGTAGTAGTTGTAGTAGTAATAGTTGTAGTAGTAGCAGTAGCTGTAGTGGTAGCAGTAGCTGTAGTCGCCGTAATAGTAGTGGTAGCAGTAGCTGTAGTCGCCGTAATAGTAGTGGTAGTAATAATAATAGTAGTAGTAGTTGTTGTAGCAGTACTAATAGCAGAAGTAGTTGTAGCAGTAGCAAGAGCATTAGTAGTAGCAACAGTAGTAGTAGTAGTATTAGTAGTAGTTGTTGTTGTTGTATTAGTAGTTGCAGTAGTAATTGCAGTGCGAGTAGTTGTAGTAGTTGTAGTAGTAGAAACAGTAGTAACAGTATTTGTAGTTGTACAGTTATATCAGCAGCAGCAGTAACAGTAGTATGAGTAGAAGTTGTAGCAGTTAAAGTAGCAGTAACAGTTGTAGTAGTTTTTGTACTACTAGTAGTAGTAGCAGTTGTAACTGAAGTAGTAGTTGTAGAAGTAGTAGGTGTAATAGTATAAGATGTAGCTATAGTTGCAACAGTAGTATCAGTAG
>RXID01022412.1:2101-4601 GCA_005019695.1 Trichopus zeylanicus subsp. travancoricus
GCCACGAGCAGGCCGTGGGTGGCCCGCCAACGGCCCGGGAACGCACGTGGACGGCCCGAAACAGCCCGGGCACGCACGGGGACGGCCCGAGCAGGCCGTGGGCGGTCCGCCGACGGCCCGGAACGGCCGTGGCACGCGCGTGGACGCCCCGAAACAGCACGGGCACCCACGTGGACGCCGCGTTCAGCACGTGGGGGGGTCCGTAAACGGCCTGAAACAGCCCGGGGACTCACGTGAACGCCACGTGCAGCACGTGGGGGTTCCGCCAACGGCCCGAAACAGCACGGCCACCCACGTGGACGCCACGAGCAGGCCGTGGTGGTCCGCCACGGCCCGGGCACGCACGTGGACGGCCCGACAAGCCCGGCACGCACGTGGACGCCCCGAGCAGGCCGTGGGCGGTCCGCCGACGGCCCGAAAACGGCCGTGCACTCACGTGGACGCCCCGAAACAGCACGGCCACCCACGTGGACGCCACGTGCAGCACGTTGGGAGTCCGTAAACGGCCTGAAACAGCCCGTGGACTCACGTGAACGCCACGAGCGGCCCGTGGGACTCCCGTAAACGCCACGAACAGCCCCGCGGACGCCACGGACAGGGCGGGGGCGGTCCGCAAACGGCCCGAAACAGCACGGCCGCCCACGTGGACGCCACGAGCAGGCCGTGGGTGGTCCGCCAACGGCCCGGGCACGCACGTGGACGGCCCGAAACCGCCCGGGCACGCACGGGGACGGCCCGAGCAGGCCGTGTGCGGTCCGCCGACGGCCCGGAACGGCCGTGGCACGCACGTGGACGCCCCGAAACAGCACGGCCACCCACGTGGACGCAACGTGCAGCACGTGGGCGGTCCGTACACGGCCTGAAACAGCCCGGGGACTCACGTGAACGCCACGTGCAGCACGTGGGGGGGTCCGCCACCGGCCCGAAACAGCACGGCCACCCACGTGGACGCCACGAGCAGGCCGTGGGTGGTCCGCCAACGGCCCGGGCACGCACGTGGACGGCCCGAAACAGCCCGGGCACGCACGTGGACGCCCCGGGCAGGCCGTGGGCGGTCCGCCGACGGCCCGGAACGGCCGTGGCACGCACGTGGACGCCCCGAAACAGCACGGCCACCCACGTGGACGCCACGTGCCGCACGTGGGGAGTCCGTAAACGGCCTGAAACAGCCCGGGGACTCACGTGAACGCCACGAGCGGCCCGTGGGACTCCCGTAAACGCCACGAACAGCCCCGCGGACTCCACGGGCAGGGCGTGGGCGGTCCGCCAACGGCCCGAAACAGCACGGCCGCCCACGTGGACGCCACGAGCAGGCAGTGGGTGGTCCGCCAACGGCCCGGGCACGCACGTGGACGGCCCGAAACAGCCCGGGCACGCACGGGGACGGCCCGAGCAGGCCGTGTGCGGTCCGCCGACGGCCCGGAACGGCCGTGGCACGCACGTGGACGCCCCGAAACAGCACGGCCCCCCACGTGGACGCCACGTGCAGCACGTGGGGGGGGGGGGTCCGTAAACGGCCTGAAACAGCCCGGGGACTCACGTGAACGCCACGTGCAGCACGTGGGGGGGTCCGCCAACGGCCCGAAACAGCACGGCCACCCACGTGGACGCCACGAGCAGGCCGTGGGTGGTCCGCCAACGGCCCTGGCACGCACGTGGACGGCCCGAAACAGCCCGGGCACGCACGGGGACGGCCCGAGCAGGCCGTGCACGCACGTAGGACGCCCCGAAACAGCACGGCCAACCACCGTGGAAGCCACGTGCAGCACGTGGGGGGTCCGTAAACGGCCCGAAACAGCCCGGGGACTCACGTGGAGGCCACGAGCGGCCCGGGCGACTCCCGTATACGCCACGAACAGCCCCGCGCACTCACGCGGACGTCACGCTCAGGGCGTCGGCGGTCCGCCAACGGCACGAAACAGCACGGCCACCCACGTGGACGACACGAGCAGGCCGTGGGTGGTCCGCCAACGGCCCGGGCACGCACGTGGACGGCCCGAAACAGCCCGGGCACGCACGGGACGGCCCGAGCAGGCCGTGGGCGGTCCGCCGACGGCCCGGAACGGCCGTGGCACGCACGTGGACGCCCCGAAACAGCACGGCCACCCACGTGGACGCCACGTGCAGCACGTGGGGGGTCCGTAAAAGGCCTGAAACAGCCCGGGGACTCACGTGAACGCCACGTGCAGCACGGGTGGGGGGGTCACGCCAACGGCCCGAAACGCCACGGCACCCCGTGGACCCACGAGCGGCCGTGGGGTGGACGCCAACGGTCCCCCCCCCCCCCGGGCAACGCACGTGTACGCCCGAAACGCCCGGGCACGCACGGGGGACGGCCCGGAACGGCCGTGGCACGCACGTGGACGCCCCGAAACAGCACGGCCACCCACGTGGACGCCACGTGCAGCACGTGGGGGGTCCGTAAACGGCCTGAAACAGCCCGGGGACTCACGTGGAGGCCACGAGCGGCCCGTGCGACTCCCGTATACGCCCCGAACAG
>RXID01022412.1:14601-17316 GCA_005019695.1 Trichopus zeylanicus subsp. travancoricus
GGGGACATCGGGGCAGTTGGGGGCGTTCCCATACCACCGCGGGACAGTTCGGGGGCGTTACGGACACCCGGGGGCATTTTCGGAACGCGGGGGCATTTTGGGAATAGGGGGGTATTTTCGTAAATATTCCCGAAATGCCCCCACGTGGACGTACGTCACGTCGTGACATCCCCCGACATGCAAAGCATCACGTGAAACCATCCGACAACGTGCGCCACGTGCATGGGCTGCCCAGCCGACCCACTCCCCCCCTACAGTACGGTGGGGGATTCCCAACCCCTGGCCTGGGGGGGGTTCAAAGGTGCTCTGGGAGGAAGCTTCGTTTGCAGAACCTTCAACGGCAAGCACGTGGGGTCCGTAAACGGCCTGGAACAGCCCGGGGACTCACGTGAACGCCACGAGCAGCCCGTGGGACTCCCTTAAACGCCACGAACAGCCCCGCGGACGCCACGGGCAGGGCGCGGGGGGTCCGCCAACGGCCCGAAACAGCACGGCCGCCCACGTGGACGCCACGAGCAGGCCGGGGGTGGTGCGCCAACGGCCCGGGCACGCACGTGGACGGCCCTAAACAGCCCGGGCACGCACGGGGACGGCCCGAGCAGGCCGTGGGCGGTCCGCCGACGGCCCGGAACGGCCGTGGCACGCACGTGGACGCCCCGAAACAGCACAGCCACCCACGTGGACCCCACGTGCAGCACGTGTGCGGTCCGTAAAACGGCCGGAAACAGCCCGGGACTCACGCGAACGCCACGTGCAGCACGTGGGGGGGTCCGCCACCGGCCCGACACAGCACGGCCACCCACGTGGACGCCCCGAGCAGGCCGTGGGTGGTACGCCAACGGCTCCGGGCACAGCACGGGACGGCAGAAACCGCCCGGGCACGCACGGGGACGGCCCGGAACGGCCGTGGCACGCACGTGGACGCCCCGAAACAGCACGGCCACCCACGTGGACGCCACGTGCAGCACGTGGGGGGTCCGTAAACGGCCTGAAACAGCCCGGGGACTCACGTGGAGGCCACGAGCGGCCCGTGCGACTCCCGTATACGCCACGAACAGCCCCGCGCACTCAAGCGGACGTCACGCTCAGGGCGTCGGCGGTCCGCCAACGGCCCGAAACAGCACGGCCACCCACGTGGAAGGGGATCACGAGCAGCGATAGGGGGGTGGTCCGCCAACGGCCCGGGCACGCACGTGGACGGCCCGAAACAGCCCGGGCACGCACGGGGACGGCCCGAGCAGGCCTTGGGCGGTCCGCCGACGGCCCGGAACGGCCGTGGCACGCACGTGGACGCCCCGAAACAGCACGGCCACCCACGTGGACGCCACGTGCAGCACGTGGGGGGTCCGTAAAAGGCCTGAAACAGCCCGGGGACTCACGTGAACGCCACGTGCAGCACGTGGGGGGGTCCGCCAACGGCCCGAAACAGCACGGCCACCCACGTGGACGCCACGAGCCGGCCGTGGGTGGTCCGCCAACGGCCCGGGCACGCACGTGGACGGCCCGAAACAGCCCGGGCACGCACGTGGACGCCCCGAAACAGCACGGCCACCCACGGGGACGCCACGTGCAGCACGTGGGGGGCCCGTAAACGGCCTGAAACAGCCCGGGGACTCACGTGAACGCCACGAGCGGCCCGTGGGACTCCCGTAAACGCCACGAACAGCCCCGCGGACGCCACGGGCAGGGCGTGGGGGGTCCGCCAACTGCCCGAAACAGCACGGCCGCCCACGTGGACGCCACGAGCAGGCCGTGGGTGGTCCGCCAACGGCCCGGGCACGCACGTGGACGGCCCGAAACAGCCCGGGCACGCACGGGGACGGCCCGAGCAGGCCGTGTGCGGTCCGCCGACGGCCCGGAACGGCCGTGGCACGCACGTGGACTCCCCGAAACAGCACGGCCACCCACGTGGACGCCACGTGCAGCACGTGGGGGGTCCGTAAACGGCCTGAAACAGCCCGGGGACTCACGTGAACGCCACGAGCGGCCCGTGGGACTCCCGTAAGCGCCACGAACAGCCCCGCGGACGCCACGGGCAGGGCGTGGGCGGTCCGCCAACGGCCCGAAACAGCACGGCCGCCCACGTGGACGCCACGAGCAGGCCGTGGGTGGTCCGCCAACGGCCCGGGCACGCACGTGTACGGCCCGAAACAGCCCGGGCGCGCACGGGGACGGCCCGAGCAGGCCGTGTGCGGTCCGCCGACGTCCCGGAACGGCGTGGGCACGCAGTGACGCCCCGAAACAGCAACGGGCCAACCACGGGGCGCCACGTGCAGCACGTGGGGGGTCCGTAAACGGCCTGAACAGCAGGGGAGCTCACGTGAAAACTCCCGTGCAGCAGCGTGGGGGGTCGCGCCAACGGCCCGAAACAGCACGGCCGCCCGCGTGGACGCCACGAGCAGGCCGTGGGTGTTCCGCCAACGGCCCGGGCACGCACGTGGACGGCCCGAAACAGCCCGGGCACGCACGGGGACGGCCCGAGCAGGCCGTGTGCGGTCCGCCGACGGCCCGGAACGGCCGTGGCACGCACGTGGACGCCCCGAAACAGCACGGCCACCCACGTGGACGCCACTTGCAGCACGTGGGGGGTCCGTAAACGGCCTGAAACAGCCCGGGGACTCACGTGAACGCCACGAGCGGCCCGTGGGACGCCCGTAAACGCCACGAACAGCCCCGCGGACGCCACGGGCAGGGCGTGGGCGGTCCGCCAACGGC
>RXID01022413.1:0-15108 GCA_005019695.1 Trichopus zeylanicus subsp. travancoricus
AAATAATGCTGCAATTCATAGCCAAAACTTCTAGTTTTATCATATTAGAGGATTTTTGTTGGATAGACAGTGGAAAGTTATAAAAAAAGATGAAAGAATTTTATTTAGATAGGCCCCAGCCCCTGACGACCACATGCAATGTGACTATGGAAATGGCTTGTAAACACAACATATATATAACTATAATATTAAATCCAAAGATCTATGCACTTGACATTCATATTCCCTCATAATATGCATCTTTCTTTGTGATTAACAGCTAACTGTTTTATTTTTATTTACATATGCTCATCCAGATTGGTGCTGAGAAAGAATAAATTATGTTTTGTTCTGTGCTGCTAATCTGCTATTATCTTCTAGATAACTAAGGCTGTTAAGAAATGATACAATGTTTACTTCATTTTGATTCATTCTTCCAAAAACTAATTGCTGTACCTGCTACTTAACTAGGTTGAAGTGAAACTCGATGTGATCCGAGAAGGTTCAGAGGATTTTAATATTTCTCACTTCACCATGGAGGCGGCATTGTATGACAATGCATTATGGTCTGAACTTAAAAATAACAAAGGTGCTGTGGACATAGATTCTTTCAATGTTGTGCATCTGAAGCCTAAGTTGTTGTCTGATGATCTTGGGTTTCATGGTTATCACCTTGCTGGGAGAATGGAGGGACCAAAACTTTGGTCAAGTGAGCATGTAAGGAATTTCAAGTTTCAGAATGACCAAAGCAACTTTTGTTAACCCAAACTACCAAACCAATTTTGCAGTTAAAATAGTTCCTATAAGACAAAAAAAAAATCTGCATTTAAATATGATTTGTCTCCTCATGAGAAGCTTGTTGGCATGTGTTTGAAGTGTGAGCAGTTCATCTTCATCGCTGCTAAATTTGGACAAACTAGGATATCTATTATTCTTCCCGGTAATATTTTGGTAGAAACATGTAGGACACGCTGGGAAAGATTTCCTGTATCTCAGGAATGATCATAATAATGTTTTCAAATAAAACATTTAAAGTTTGACAATTTTGTTTGAGAGTGAAGTAAATTGGGTGAAGATAATGCCTTTTTTCTAGAGAGTTAAAATAGGGGAAAAAATAATCTCTTTGCATCATTGGACATACCCATCGCAAAGTCATAAATGCCATTAGTTTAGCTACTACTATGTCATTTTCACCACTAATGGCATCCATGCATCAAGAATGCTCATGCCAGTATTCTTGATTTTTTGGGTTGCCAAATTATGCATGCACATTGTGATCTATATTTGGGTGACATAGTTGCTTTCTCACTCTCTGATGATGTCTTTGTTGTATGACACTTGACTCTATTACTTTCAGCAAACTACATCTCATCATTAGATTGGTGGTTTGTACCCATCTCTCGTTGTTTGGGAGGTCATGAGTTGGAGCCTTTATGGATCTTATTATTCTCAAAAAATAAGAAGTGCCTTTCTAATGTCATTATTCTACCAAAAAAAAAATTCAGCAAACTTCCTTTTCAATTTTACTTTCCAGATTCTGTGGTCAAATTTCCTAATTCAGTTTTAAAACAGGTAGTCTCCTGTTGGAAACTAAAACTGAATGAACTTCAACTTAGAAATCAATTTAGCACCAATTGCAAGTCATCGTTATATTGGTCAATAATGAAAATAAGTTATAAGCATTCTCCAGTTGGTCTTAACATGTATATGTATGTCTAATTACCAGCCAAATTTGTACACTCTCGTTATCGTTTTAAGAGATGAGTCAGGGAAGCTACTTGACTGTGAATCATGTCAAGTGGGTATAAGGCAAATTTCTCGAGCTCCTAAACAGATGCTTGTTAATGGGCATCCAGTGGTAATTCGAGGTGTCAATAGACATGAACATCATCCACGCATAGGAAAGACGAACCTGGAAGCCTGCATGATTAAGGTGATTTTGCTGCTATTATTTCCATTCTCTACAGTGGTACTTCTATGTTATCCCACCTTTATTGCTGGTCTTCTATGTCTATGCCTCTATCTAACTATGATTCTCTTGTACTTATATCCCTGTAGGATTTGGCCTTAATGAAGCAAAATAACATCAATGCTGTGCGGAACAGCCATTATCCACAGCATCCTAGATGGTATGAGTTGTGCGACCTTTTTGGCGTTTACATGATTGATGAAGCCAACATAGAAACACATGGATTTTGTCTTTCAAGTCAATTTAAGCATCCAACATTGGAGCCAAGCTGGGCTGGCTCTATGTTGGATCGTGTAATTGGCATGGTGGAGAGGGATAAAAACCATGCCTGCATTATAGCTTGGTCTTTGGGAAATGAATCAGGCTATGGACCTAATCATTCTGCTCTAGCTGGTATTTGACTTTTTTTATTGAAATGTCATCCTTCTGGTGTTCAATTGTTTATTGTCTAACAATGTGTTTATAGGTTGGATTAGAGGAATGGATCCTTCAAGGCTTTTGCATTATGAAGGAGGTGGGTCTAGAACTCCATCTACAGATATTATATGCCCCATGTACATGCGTGTATGGGACATAATAAAAATTGCTGCTGATCCAAGTGAAATAAGACCGCTCATTCTGTGCGAGTATGGTGGTCTTCAACTTTGATTTTCACTATTGCTTGCTGTCTTTACTTTTCTTCAGCCATCTTACTGGGTGTGGTTAACCTTGAATTCCTTTGCTGATGAAATGCTTTTATAAGGTACTCACATGCAATGGGAAATAGTAATGGGAATATTCATGAATACTGCAAAGCAATTGATAGCACCCTTGGACTTCAAGGAGGTTTTATTTGGGACTGGGTCGATCAGGTTAGGTGATATTTCATTAAAGTATATTAAACACTCTAATCATGTTTATTTTTGCATGTGTTAGCTTGAACTTCCCTTGCCATCATGCAGACCATGTTAATTGATCGAATTTGACTTGATATGAGATTTTCTTAATTGTATTCTTGTTGTCTTAGCTATGGGATCTTGGTAAAAGATACAATCTTTTGTGTTTGTTGGATTTTCCTAACGAGTATGTTAGAATATCTCAACCTGTGCATGAGTGATATACATTTTTTCACGGACAGTTTGTATAATATCAACTTGGATGCAATGTTTCTATGGTTGGACAAAAAAGTATGGGTGGATGATCTGTAAGGTAGGAAACCGTGCATCTTTATCCTTCTTTGCTTCTAATAGTCTAATTACAATATCAGGAAAAATCACTGTGAATAAAGCAAAGCAAAACCTAATAGTAACTGGATGAGATCTATTCTGCTATTTGAGTCATGCCTGGTATGACCCACAATGTACAAAATCTCAAAAATATTTGGAGCCATTTTTGTTTGTTGATTTTGGTATGAACTATGATTGATACATAATTTGATTTTGGGCTTACTAAAACCAACTAAAATTGAAAGGCCAGAAGCTTTAACCAGAAACACTTGTTCAGACTGAAAGTTGGTAACACTGTAAATGAATAATGCATTTGTATTAACTGGTGTTACCATGTTTTGCAATTTCTGTTAGTATTGAAATTTATATCTGCTAATTAGACTGTGATGCTTTAATGCATATCATGCTGTTTAATACAGGGGATGGAAGAATTGCCAACTACTTTTTTTCATTCTCCCATATTATCATTAGTTAGACATTTTGGGAAATCTAACTTGGTTGCATATAGTAAAGGTTGCCGTTTGTAACAAGCTGTTCCTTCATGAAGGGTTTATTGAAAGAGGGTAAGGGTGGATGCAAATATTGGGCATATGGTGGTGAGTTTGGAGATACACCAAATGATCTGAATTTTTGCCTTAATGGCCTTACGTGGCCAGATCGAACTCCTCATCCTGCACTGTTTGGTAAGCAGAAACACATCAAATTCATTTATTACCATTAATCTTAGGAAGAGTCAAAGACTAGCACATAATCTTTTTGCAAGATTCTGGCCACCTATTATTGTCTCATGAATTATTTTAATGAGCTCATACTCATTCTGTTGTTGATTGTTCTTTTTCAGAAGTTAAATATGTTTATCAACCAATAAAGATTACTTCAGACAATAAGAAGATTAAGGTATTAACTTCTCAGCCAAATTCTACCCTTACTTTTAGTTAACATCCTCTATTTAGTAGACCTTTTCTTGTCTTGTAGATAGCTAATGCACTATTTTTCAAATCAACACGAGGATTGGAGTTCAGTTGGCATCTTCATGGAGATGGTTGCATGCTAGGATCAGGGTTGCTTGATCTCCCAATTATAGAGCCTCAGAGTAGTAGTGATATCAAGTTGGATTCTTCTCCATGGTTTGCTCTTTGGATGGAATGCTTAGCAATGGAAACATTCGTGACTATAACTACAAAACTGAAACATTCAACTCGATGGGCAAAGGCTGGACATGTCCTTGCGTCTACTCAACTATGCTTACCTGCCAAAACAGTGTCCACTCCCCATGTATTTTTTTCTGAGACCCTTCTTAAATTGCCTTTCAGTTCTCCAAAGGCTTCATCTTTAATAAGTTCATGATATTCAGGTCATTAAAATGGTACAAAATAGCAGTCTGATGTCTGATCATGTTGGTGACACTATCACAGTGGGCAAGCAGGGCAGCTGGCAGATCAAAGTCAACACTCAAACAGGGACTATTGAGAGTTGGAAGGTAAATATGCTCTACTGTTGGTGTATGTTTGGGACTAAAAGTGGTCCCATTTTAGATATTTAAGAATTTAAAATTGGTGATTTACATTTTGCTTTAGAGGATGTGTTATGTGAAATAAGCTAATCAAATTGTTATGATGTTTTGAATTTTGGAACTCTTTTGATGGCTTGTTTAACTCTTTGTTCATTGATCTATGATTTAGAAATAATAATCTATGTTTTCACAGTTTTAACCGCTTATTTTGTCTTTGATACATGCACAATGCTCATGTTGCTTTATCTTAAGTTTTTAGATTTGCTTCATCTGACACTAATGCCTAAATAGTAACTATACAAGTAAGTAATTATTTTTACCTAATGTTGATCCAGTTTTGGTTACTCGTATATTGCATTTTTGTATCTTTGAGTTGCTTGACATCATTCTTCATTTTCTAGCTAGCATTTATCGGAGTTAGATGAAAATAAATGCTGGATTTTCTGACTACTTGTTCTCTTTATTTCTGACACAATAGTTATGTTGATATGGAATCAAACCAGTCAATCTTGTAGTCAAGAGACCCTCTCAGGAGCAGGGAATCACTGATTCTATTCTTACATGTGCTGATAACTTTTTGTAGTTGTCCTCAGATAGTTATGTGCTGCAGGTTGAAGGACATCTTTTAACATGCAACGGTATGCTTCCCTGCTTTTGGCGAGCTCCTACTGACAACGACAATGGTGGAAAATCAAACAGCTATGCGACCAAATGGAAGGCTGTCTCGCTTGATAAAATGGCATTTAATACTGCTCATTGCTCCATGGATCAACAGAGCGATCATGTCATACAAATCAAAACAACCTATTTTGCTGTTCCTGATGATCAAAGAATCAGACTGAAGGACGAGCAAATTGGCGATGCACCAAATATGAAGGCTCCAATCCTTTTCAGAATTGATGTTACTTATAGGATTTATGATTCAGGTGATCTGATTATTGACTACGATGTAAATCCTAGCCGTGATCTCCCTCATCTACCTCGTGTTGGTGTGGTGTTTCATGTTGAGAAGTTGTTGGACAAGGTTACATGGTATGGGAAAGGGCCATTTGAATGCTACCCAGATCGTAAAGAAGCTGCTCAGGTTGGCATATATGAAAACAGTGTAGTGGATTTGCATGTGCCCTATATTGTTCCCAGTGAGTCTTCTGGGAGAGCAGATGTAAGATGGGTAGCATTTCAAGCTAGTAATGGTTATGGCCTATTTGCTTCAATTTATGGTGTATCTCCACCAATGCAAATGAGTGCAAGCTACTACGGCACTTCAGAGCTTGAAAGGGCTGCTCACAACCATGAACTGGTCAAGCAAGATGACATTGAGGTATTGCTTTCTCCAAAATATTCTCTCTAATCTTAGTGTTCAAAATACTTTATTTTCAAACTCCATATCTTATTCTATTATTTTGCTCACATTGTTGTAGGCTTTTGGTTTTCTTTTTGTTTCCAAAACCGAAACCAATGATTTGCAAAATACTAGTGAACCTAGTTGTTCAGATTGAGACACTCCAAACTTAAAATTTTTAAATCTTTCTTCATCATCTTCAGGCTCACCTACAGAGTTCTGAGTTTGAACATCATCAATCAACACATAAGGCAACGCCTTTTTACATTTAACCCCATATAAGTTGGACAAGTACATTATCTCACTCACAGATAGATAATTACAATCAAACATTCTTAACAAAAAAGAAAGATAAACCTCATGTTAATAACTAGTTCTAACTCCCTCACATTAGACACTACTACAGCTGCTTTTAGTTAACTAAGGAGGGAAGAATCAAAAATGTCTTTTTTTCCTCCAGTGTAGCATGTCAATGAGAACTTTCTTGTTCATATAAGCGGCAGTCACAGGGGTTAATTGCAAATTTCTGGTTGGGGATATATCTGCTATAGAAAAAACACAGGTGGGCCAGTAAGCAATATTCTTGTACTTTCATTTTATGTTAGATTTTTTGATAAAATACTTGAAATATTAGGGGAGGCAGTTATCCTTGTAAGAATCATATGTGAAAATCCCAAATTTTGACTTGCTAGAATTGCCCCAACCAACTATAACCATTTTAAATGAAAACTAGATTATGTACCTCACATGTGATTGCCCCTGTTGAGTTTAACCAATGTTTTGCATCTTAACTGATAAAGGTTCAGTTAAATGACCCTAATTGTCCATTGAAATTGTGTCACAGGTGCATCTTGATCACAAGCATATGGGTTTGGGTGGAGACGATAGCTGGAGCCCGTGTGTTCATGATCAGTATCTGGTGCCTCCAGTGCCTTACTCTTTCTCCATAAGGTTCTGCCCAATCCTTCCATCCATTTCCTGCCAAGATCTCTACAGATCTCAGCTCCCAATGTGACCATATTTGCTCATATATTATGTTCAAACATTCTCAAGGCAGAACAATGGTTCCAGAAATGATGCATACAATTAAAACATCTTCTGATTTATATGAGTTTGGTGTTGGAAGCCTTCTTATTGTGGTGGTTTTTGGTTTTGGATATTTCTTCTTTCTTGGTGTTTGCTCGCCACAAACAAGGAACTGAATCAGATCCACATGTTGAATGGTTTGTCAAAGTCTAGCTTGTATGGTTACAAAAACTCTGCTTGTAAGTCATGACAGTGACTTCCAACAACCTTTTGCATTATAAGAGAGGATGAGACCAATGGCTGGAACCACTACATCAAACTTCAACATTCTGAGATAAGCACCACGAAGGAAAGAGACCAGTTTGGCATTGTGGCACTCTCGGGCACACATGATTCTCTTGTTCTGGTTTGCGAACATTCAAAGCTAAACTGATATGTGCATCTCCAGGAAAGTGAGGCAATTATTTGGGTCCTGGTCCAGTCTTGCATCCAGGATTTACCACAAGTTGTGGATGGTGGAAGTGTGGAACCAATTTCATCAGTTGCTGGGTCCTTGCTTGATGGTACATGCTTGCAGCCATGAATCACGAGATCTGTCTTCTTGAGAAGTTCAAAATAAATGTTTAGTGAAGACATCAAACATATATATCATCTGCCATCCATTGCCAACTGATTGTGTTCCAGAGTGCTGTTGTGGTGGTTCTTTATGTTTATATATCCCTGGGGAACTTGATATTTCATATAGGGAATAAAAAAAATGAAGATGAGAAATACAATGCATACAGGGGGTGTATATGGATCTACTCAAAAAAACACGGTGTATATGCAAATATTTTTTGCCTGGCGTTCATTGGAGTGACATCTCTTTTAGAAATAGCAGCTAGAATTGAAAATGTAATCTTGATTTAGACAGATTTGCCAATGGATAAGATAAAAGGAGAAAGTAGTAACGACCAGGTACGCATCCAATACAATAAAAAGCATGGGGCTCACCTCAAGGTCATCATCCGATCCAATCTAGTACAAAATTGGACTGTTATTTCACACACGACTCCCCCAAAGTTTCCGTAATCAACACAACCGCTTGCTGGGTATCCAGATATTTTTTTCAGAAGACACCTTGGTATGATGTTGTCTTGTTAATTATGATGAACCAGGGCAACGAAAATAATAGGTTTAAGCTTCGAAAACAGATAAAGAGAGATGTTATCCTCCTTTTCATGTTATAATTATCAGATTTTGATATATTTTATAAATGTGTATTTACACTTCTTTATTTATACCACAAACGTCTTTTTCAATAAATTTTTTGTGCATATATAGAGGAGATTTATTGAGAAAAGAAAAAAAAGGTTGAGCTCTATTATACATTGTTCATACATAATAGGAGACTTAAAAAATAATAATAATAAAACAATAGACATTAATGAAAAGAAAAAATTACTCCAAAATAAATGTGATCACCACATGTATAAAGTCTCACAGCAAATTTAACCATCTTATTAATCTAAATCCACATCCAAGTTAACTTAAGGTGAAAAATCCAATTTGAAGTCAATTCAAAGCATGGATTATATATATTATCAACAAAATCTAAAATAAAGGAGGTATTTGATATTACAAAAATTTCGGATGGTTAAAATGCAAGATAATAATACGGGAAGTTTTTAGGGTGTCATTTCAAAATATCCCAATAAAAATAATTACAATTTACACAATTAAAAATCAGCACCAAATGATTAGCCCTAATCCAATCGGCAAAAACATATTTCATTTATTTCACCCCCTTCCTTCCGAAACAAGCACAAGCGCAAAAGATCCGCGCGTCTCAAAGCCATCACACTCTTCCCTCTTGCATGCTCTCTGAATGCCAACCAGACCGCAAGGAGTAGACGATGCCGATGGCGAGGCTTCTCAAGGGCTCCTTGATTGCTGCCGGCCGGCGAGCCGCCACCCGGGGCTTCGCCGCGGAGGCTGCAGAGGAGGTGGTGGGGGTGAAGGAGTACGAGGAGTACCGGCGAGCTCTGTACGGGGAGATCACGCACAAGGCGCTGCTCGTCGACGCCGTCGGCACCCTCGTCGTTCCCTCGCAGCCAATGGCTCAGGTTCGATCGATCGGTGGATCAGTCCCCGTTTTTGCTTTTGTTTGCGGTTTTTGTGATGTGCATTGTGGAGATCGCGGGAATTTGAGGTTTCGACTTTTTTTGGGTGTTGATGATTTGTTGGATTTGTGGTGGATTTTTTTTGTTCAGATTTATAGGCAGATTGGGGAGAAGTACGGGGTGGAGTACTCGGAGCGGGAGATTCTGGATCGGTACCGGTGGGCATACGAGCAGCCCTGGGGAAGATCGCGGCTTAGGTAGTGCATGAATATCTTTCTTTTAGACTTTTTATGTGATATATTCTCCATTACTCGAAGAAATATGGTAGATTTTACTGCTGTTTTGGTGTTGATTGAATTGTGGATGAGTTGAATGGAGGCTGAAATTTGCTTAACTACTGTTTATTGCAAGAGTTTTTATTGCAAAAACTGTGACAAAGACCAGAACTTGTTGCCAGGAGGATGCCCATGCTTGGGACATAGAGCTAATACTGTGTATGCTTTCAAATTTTTCTGGGTAGGGCTTTTGATGTCGTTGCCGATGCTGTAGCAGTTTGTGAATTTTAGTCATTGAGACTTGGCAATTAACTTTGATTTTCTTTTTTTCAGTTAAGATGAGTAAATTGGTAAGGGTAAATGCTAGATAGCGAAGGAAATGTGTTAATAACGTGAAGGGCTCATACTTCAGATGTTGGCTGAATGTTAGGAAAATATGTAGTGGCTAGTAGCACTCCTAAATTAGAGAGGGAGTAAGATTTCAGTCACTATGTGACGTAGCAACAAGCATGGTAGACGAGGAGAACACCGTTGCCTTTATTAAGAATTCCTTGAATCCACAAGGAAGAGAGAAAATTCATTAAAGTAGAACTTTATTGAGAATAAAAGTTGTTCTCCAGTCCATAGGGCTCAAGGCCTATTTATACAAATACCAGAAGTCCAATTTGAGTAAGTTTCTAACTTCCCAAGTCCTAAACTGAATACAACTCAGCTTGAACCAATTAATTAGGTTGATAGAAGTTCTAAATAAGTTAACCTACGAAAATAAAATCCTAAATAAGGATTCATCCCTCCTAAGTCCTAAACTGAATAGGATTCAGTCCAAAATTAGTCTTGGGTTAGTGGAATCCGAAAATAAGACCTAAGACATCATACTGAAGAGAATTTAAATATAGAAAGGTACTAAGTAAGGTAAATCCTAAGTTTAAATAAAGGAGTGAATCAAATCATTTGTCATGACCCCTTGACTTCTGAATTAGCTCCTTTTGATATTTCTGAACTTCCTTTGAGCGTCCTACATCACTATGTTGGGTCTATTGGTTTTTTAGATTCCGATGATGTCAAATGTTTGAACATTGAACCCGGTTTTAAAGTGGCGCAGTCACTAGATTAACCTATGTGCTAGGGGAACTTAATTGTGAGTATATTAGAAGTACTTCCTGCAATTGAGTGTGAAGCTCTATGTCGTTCCAATTGTGAAGCTCCTGAAGACAATGTTTTGTGCCACATGATTGCAACAATCAATGCGAAATATGCTAAATTGGATGGATATGGTATCTTTGATCCTGAGTAGCTAATGCCATAAACTATAACTAGTGTCATATGGCGTGTCATGACAAATTTATGTGTTTGTCTCTGCCAGACAGTGGACAATATGTGCATGGCAGAAGAGGGAAGCATTCTTAAACAGCTGGAATTGACACAAGGAACTTTCACATAATGTCTAAACAACACTTTGCAGCATTTACATTGCAATAAATTTAAATTTTCTTATCAATGTTCTCTTACTAGTTGAGCACTTTGTGGTGATTATGGACACCTGTTAGATGCTCATATGTTTTGCTATAAAAGCGTTTTCTTGTTTTATCAGCGAAATGTATCATGGAGAATCCTTATGTTAATAAAGAAATTGACATATTCGCAGGACATACTGTGTTAGCTATTTAGCGTTCTATAAATTACAAACCATGTTAAGAAGGGAATAAAAAATGGTGCCTGCATGGTATCTTAGTCAAAATAGGAAATAGGAGAAATTATTTCAATTCGAGTGTGCATATTGAGAAAGATGGAAGAGTGAGGAGTGAGAGATTCAGATGGCCATGTGATTCAATTCACTCTTTAAGAGCATTACTAGAGGTCTGAGAGTATTGATCCAACTATGGACTGAATGAAGTCAATGCTTTTGATATGGGTATCAGTTGACTGAACTGGGCTCAGGCTAGGGAGTTGTGAACAAACTGAACTCTTCATTATTATCCTGGGCCTGTCGTAAACCCAATATATCAATGCATCTTTTGGGCCAATTGGGCATATTCAACTTTTCGAGCAAATTAAGGCCCAGAACATGTTGGTATCACTAAAAATGCCATGTATCCAATATTTCGGACCAGAGCATGCCAATAGGCACATTGACAGTCCTATATCTTTATGAGACTTTTTTCACATGAATTTGGTCCACTTTCCTGTGTTATGCATAGTAATTTCTATCACGTGCTTATGGCTTTCTTATTTTTTCCTTCCGCTATCAATACTGAATATAAGTTTTCATTGCAATACTCCTATGGAGGTGAAGTTTTTGTTTGTTTCCTTCATATTTGGATTTCAGGTATGTGGCTGATGGGAGACCTTTTTGGCAATTCATAGTCAGTTCATCCACTGGGTGCTCAGATAAGCAATACTTTGAAGAGCTTTATCACTATTATACAACTGACAAAGTGGGTGGGCTTGATTTTAGCACTGTAACATGTGACATTTGATGTTTGTATGCTGGCCAGACTGATTCTAGTGATTCACCTGGTAGGCATGGCACCTTGTTGACTCTGATGCTGAAAAGGTTTTCAAGGCTCTCAAGGAAGCTGGAGTAAAAATAGCTGTGGTTTCAAACTTTGATACCCGTTTAAGGCCACTTTTACAGGCACTGAAATGTGCTCACTGGTTTGATGCAATTGCTGTGTCAGCTGAGGTAGGTGACAAATTGTTGCCCTGAAATTTCTGGTCCTAGTGCATTTTGTTCTCAGTTCAGTTTAAGGATGTAGATGCATTTATTCTGGATTTCTATGTAGTTCTTGTGCCATGAAAAAAAAGCTGGTTTAAGTGACCACTGATATGTAAATTTATCCTTCATCTTCTCTTGTTTTAGTTTCTTCTGTAGTTATCTTCTTATCTTGTTGTACTGTCCTGTGTTCATTGTCTTCATGATGCATGATTTTCCTTTTTTCTTTTGTATATATATCTCTGAACTTGTTCATACTGGCTGATTTTGATTCTTTGATGGTGTACGTAAAACTAATGATTGATCTGGAACAGGTAGCAGCTGAAAAACCAAACCCAACTATATTTCTTAAGGCATGTGAATTTCTGGGAGTAAACCCTGAGGATGCAGTTCATGTAGGGGACGATCGCAGGAATGACATATGGGGTGCTAGAGATGCAGGTTGTGATGCATGGCTTTGGGGCAGTGATGTGCACTCATTCAAGGAGGTAAATTTGCACGCTGTTGACATGTGTTATACACAAACTATGAGTTCAATAAATTAGCAGGGGGAGATTTCATAGTCTGTTCTATTGTTCTCTGGGAATAAGTACTGTCCCACACATCACAGAGTGCATAAATAGAATCAAGGACTTCTAATATATTGCATTCCTCATCAAATAATAATAAGAATAATAATAATAATAAATAGATAAATAAAAATTATGACATTCCTTGTTTAAAAGATTCTAGCATTTCTCTTCTTCCAAATAATCCATGACATGGCAACTTATCTAGCATTTCAAATAATCCATTTCTCTTCTTCCAACTAATCCATAACACGCAACTGATCCAGCATTCCAAAAAGCTCTGAAGGTTCCTATATTGGCTTACTGGTTATGGTTCTTTGTCTGATGGCTGGGGTTCTGGAACAGGTTGCTCAGAGAATCGGAGTCCAAGTTTGAAGAGGTGCACATACCCGCTGCTTATTAGCGAATTGCTCCCATCTTATGTACAGCTTTGTTTAGCTTTTTATTGTCAGGCTCCTCTTTGGTATTGTACAGTAAGAACTGCAGAAATAATAGCTGTTAAAGAGAGGGTTCTTTCTCTAGGTCCTATAGTTTGTCTAGTTGTCTGTCAGTTTTGTTATGCATATGAAGTAATTGAATCCTGTGTTACTAAATTTTCTCGGCTAACAGTGCTCTTTCAAACTCCGAAAGTTAACTTGGCCACTGTACCTACTTTTCTTTTACAGAAGGCAGCAAGTTTGATCCTCAAGATTTACTTTGATGGGTGAATGGGGTTGTCTCCTGATCTAGGTGAGGCTGGAATACGGTAAGGTCTTTCTTGCGTCATGGATAGTTGGGGTTAAGCTTAGATCTATTTTTTGTGAACAGCTTCCACCGGAGCAATGTCAGTGCAAGACTCCAACAAAATTCCAAATATTTCAAGTTCACCTGCTCGAAATCTCTCTTCTTATGTAGAGTAATAGTTTTCCCACCATGCTACCAATGGCCCAATGACCTCGCTCTTAAGCTAGATAGATACTGAAAAACCCGAGCAACAGTCTTACCAAATCGTTCCAGATCCAAAATTGCATTTTGCCCTTCAAGATACACGGCCTTGGTCACCTGCCACCCCTGGCGGATGACGTTGGTCGGATCCTGCAGCACGGGATCCTCCTGCGCATACTTCCGGCTCAGCGAGCTCTCCTCCGCGAGATCGACTACTCCACATATCTCATCCCCATCCGCCTTGACTTCTCTCCGAAACAGCTCTCGGCCTACTGAGGCATGACCTGGATGAACGCTGAGCCCAGCCTCGTGAACAGGAAGTGTGTCAGCGCTGCGTCGTGCACCCCCAGAATCAGATCAGTGGAGTTGAGAACGTAGTAGACTTCAGCGAGCTCCATGAGCTTCGGCCTCAGGGCGTGGACGTGGAAGCCAAGCTTCTCGACCAACTCTACGAGTTGTTCTTCGTTCTTCATCGCCCGGGTTCCGTTTCTCGACATGAGAGCTAGTTTGGTTTCGTTGATCGGAGTTGTTGTTGTGGAATTGAATCATATTAGTGTGACTTGCAGGGGCTTCGTGATGCAGGTGGAATGCCGCTGTTTACTCACAGGGTGAAGAGAGGTTTTTCGCATAAATTAAGGTTTGCTGTTTCGATATCGGTTTCAGTTTCGAGACCTAGCGAAACCGATACGTTTCGGCCGTTTCGGTTTTAGTTTCGGCCGTTTCGGTTTCGGCCGAAAGATTTTTTTAAATTATTAATTGGGTGTTGACCAGAGTTTGATTATACTTTGACTTCAAATTAAAAATACGATAAAATATTAAAAAAAAATTGAAAAAATTTGAAAAATTATGAATGAATTTATGTTTAATTTTACCATAATATTAAATATTATTTTAGTTAATTAATATTAATTTTGATAGTTAGTAATTGATATAGTCTATTTTTAATATATATTAGTGTATTAAAAAAACATATAAGAAATAATATGAATATGATTAAAAGTTAAAAATTAACATAAGCACATTTAACTTTTCATTAAAATGTACTTCACATATACATAATTTATAAATTCTAAAATAATACAACTAATCATCATAATCATCATCAGTTGAGTTTGGAACATCTGGGTGTGAAATTACAAATTCAGTACCTAAATGATCCGGACGAGCATTTGTGGGCATATGAATCAGAACAATTAGCTCTGCGCGATCTCATGGCAGCGGTTCTGAAGTATAACCATATATTGAAGGTCCAAAATGAAAATTATATTTTGACTAAAATTTAACTTTATTTCAATTATTTTTTAACTTCAAATTAAAAAATTAAAATATATTTAAATTTTTTAAAAATAATGAATAATTACGTGAATAATATTATGTACGTGAACAGTATCCGACAGAAACCGATAAGGACGTCGAAATTAAATTGGCGATAACACTGGCCCCAGTATAAGGCCAACCTCATCTTGCGGGAGTACGAGTCAGGTTAGTGAG
>RXID01022413.1:18124-170641 GCA_005019695.1 Trichopus zeylanicus subsp. travancoricus
TATTTGTTAATAGACAAATATTAGGGTTTATTTATATAATGTTTAAAATTTTCCCTCCTTGTAAATATTTGATTTGAAAAAATTAATATTTAGAGTTTTTTTAAAAAAAATATGTCAAGGGCTTATTTGTAAATGTTTTGGGAGAAAGAGTGGGAGTAAGAAAATAAGTTTTTTGGGGGTTTAATTGTAAAAAAAATAAATCAGAATTTTGTAGATAAATTTTAATTAAATAACAATTAGATATAGATAAATATTTTGAAAAGGGGTGGTGCGGGTAATTCCAAAAATTACGTGAGGGTTATAGCTAATTAAGGGGTGTACCTAATTAGCCAAAAAAAAAAAAAGATTTTAGAAGGGGTACATTTTCAAATTAGACCTTATGAGGGTGTGCATGCAAAGTTCACTCTCGTACCCGTATACAGATGCATGTATGATTTAGTTCAGGGTCTGTATGCCTGGTTTGGCAGGTGGCGGAATTATCCGGCCAAGTCGTCGCCGCCGTCGTCCACCGCGAGCGTGCCTTGAAACTTCAGCTCAACTATAGTTTCTGGAAAACAATGAGCCCTGGTGTCATTGGAGAAGTCGATCGGCAGGAAGTCGGAGAGGTGGACAATGATCTCCCGGTATCGAGAATACCACCAGCGCCGATACTGGAGCACAGCGAAGACAACGAGGCGGCGGAACTGCGGTGAAGTGAGATACCGAGGGATGATCCCGTTGTTGAAGTCGTGATAGAGATTTCCGGTGTAGCCGCCTGCGGAGAAGAAGAGAGCCGTGACGTTATGGTGGATGTCGCAGGAGAGGGAATGGCCATCGTCGGGGCCGGAGATTTTGAGGTGGAGTTCGTGGATCTTGTCCTTGAGGAGGGCCTCCCCACTTGCGGGTGTATGGTTTGATGAGAATGTCGTTGGAGGGGAGGCTCGCCACCTGGAACGTCACAGGCGGGGTGCGGAGGAGGAAGGTGGAGGCGGAGGAAACGGTTTGGACTTCTCCGTGCATGAAGCAGACGTCGGTGTGGTAGGATGGCAGTATTGTTGTTAGGCGCGAAAGAGCACGGTACAGGCACCGAGCGAAGGAAAGGGAAAATGGCAGCGGAAGAGGAGAGCAGGAGAAGGCGAGGAGAAAAGAAGACGGAGGTGAATATGACGGAGACTATGAGGAAGACGTAGAGAGGGGTTGAATTGCACTTCTTGATCATATGCTTCGCGTTTTTGGAGAATTTTTGGATGAAGAAGAAATATGGAAGGAATGATTGAGATTTACAAATATGTTTTATTTATGAATAATATTCTTTGATAGGGAGCTTGACGAGGGCACTAAACATGGAGGGGAATGTAGGAAAATATTAAAATCGGGGGGTTTAAAAGAAGCTGGAGATATCTACTTGATTTGGATTAGATTGAAACGAATACAAATTTGACTTAATTAGCAAACTAGAGAATATCATATGGTATCTGTTGATGAAGCTCAATTCAAAATTCGCTTTGATTCGGGTAACCCTATGAAATATGATCTGTTGAATAACTCTCTCATTGTCTCGGGTAGAAAATAATTACGCAATAAATCATTGGAACTTTTTGACGATGATCACTCCGATATTTAAATTAAGATTAAAATTAATAATAAAAGTAAAAATAAATAATTAAATATTAGTTTTTATTTTTTTGAAAATTATATTATTTATAGGATATTGGTCATATTATAAACCCGATAATTTCGGCGCTATAACATTTGTTGAACTTTTCGTAATGGATGATTTCAAATTCTAAATTTCTTGAGATTTTCTCATAGATTTTGAATATAAAAAATTATTTTCATAATTATTCTTTATTTACTGTTTGATCACCGAGACATATGCGCTTGGTAGGTGTTTGGTGCAAACACAACCTTTCCAACTGAATATATCAATGATCGTGTAACTCGTGTAAATCTGATCGAGCTCCTCTCATTTCAGGGTAAATGGATACCTCACCTCAATAGCTCCACTTGTAATTCGGTTTTGCATTTGATTCTTATTAATTCTTGATTGGATTCAATTATTTCAGTATATCATTAGTATTCATGCAAAAAATATATATACTCTAAACTTAAGAATATTTTAGGGTTGATTTGGTTTGTTGGTTTGTGACTTGGGAAAATTTTAATACAGAACAATGACTAATTAATCACAAGTAAATTGAGATAATTTCAAATAAAATAGACCTTGTATGTTATAGATTGTACTTGTTCTTGGCACTGCCCCTTGTGACGAACAATTAGAGTTGGACTAAATCTACTGTGGAAGGTTGGCGGATAATGCTACTTAAAAAAACATTTCAATTGAAGTTGATCGCATGTAATAGACCGGGAAATACTTTTCTGATTTCAAGATTGTAAAATATAAAAAATAATAAATAAATAAAGTCATATTTTTTGTTCGTCTATTTCTTTTAATTTTTTAGGCCTACCAGTTTGGTTGTTTAAAAATAGGATCAATTGTACATTGCTATTTGTAATGTTATGCTTCGTTTCAGTGCTGAAGAGCAACTTGAGTGGACTGGGTGCTATTTCAAAGCTTGCTTTGCTTGGCAATGACATTTTGATTTGATTTTTTAACAATTTTTGTATTTATAATTTGTTTGTTTTGAGTTTTATTCAAATTTGAACTAATCTAAAGGCATTAATCTGCATCATATGTGATTTCCTTTTCACTAAAGGCATTAATCTGCATTAACCAAATTGAAACCACTCTCCTCATTTCCTTTTCACTGTATCCCAATTCAAAACTCTATTACTGACTTAAGAAATCGAGTTGCCACCCTTTTCTTTGAAAAATTAAAATTACAAAAATTTACTTATAAATTATTCATAATTATATATATATATATAATTTTTAATTTTGATTAGGAATATATAATTTGAAAAGATTTCTAGTAGGTATATGCAAACAAATCCAAAATAAAAATGTTCTTCCCGTATCACTTTAAGTGCTGCTAATTAGGATTAAGTTGATATACCATTATACATTACAATAAAACGAAGAACCTGAAACTAAGTTCCTACGGTCGCAAGAATGCTTGTATAATTATCTCTCTTCCGGGGGGTCAAAACATAAAATACACCTCCTCTGTAACCGGAGAACGAGATCCAAGCCAAATAACCGAAATTTTCACTGACGCTTTCATTCGCTCTCATTTCCGGATCCGATCAGGAAGTTGAAGCAGAAGAAGAAGGATAAGAGCTCGATCCGGGAGCCCAGATCGGGATCCGATGGCGTGCATCAAGAGCGCGGCGCGCTCGGCGCTGGCGGCTTTCGCCCCCGACGCGCCCTTCCTGGCCGCCGGCACCATGGCCGGCGCCGTCGACCTCTCCTTCAGCTCCTCCGCCAACCTAGATATCTTCCGCCTCGACTTCCACTCCGACTCACCCGAACTCGCCCTCGCCGCCTCCGCCCCCGCCGCCGACCGCTTCCACCGCCTCTCCTGGGGCCGCCGCCCCGGATCCGATGAATTCTCCCTCGGCCTCGTCGGCGGCGGCCTCGCCGACGGCACCGTTGGCGTCTGGAATCCCGCTGAGCTTGTCAGGTAAAGGACCCTCGTCTAGAGATCTGGCGTGAGGTTCTTGGCTTTCTTCAATTTGGGATTTTTTTTGGTGCAGTGGGGAGGGAAAGGATGCGACTTTTGTTGCGAAGCTTGAGAAGCACAAGGGGCCGGTAATTGGGGTGTTGTTTGTCGCTGTGTTGTTCTGTTTGGGCTAGTCTGCGGTTTTGTGATTTGATTTTTCGTGATAGGTTCGTGGGTTGGAGTTCAATGCCCTTTCGCCAAATTTGCTTGCGTCGGGAGCAGATGAAGGGGAGCTCTGCATCTGGGATTTGGCAAAGCCGCTGGAGCCACAGCTCTATCCATCGCTCAAGGTGTCTGTGTGTGTGTTGAGAGCTTTTCAAGCTTCTAGCTCTTTTTCATCTGCTCAATTAGGCGTGAACATAACACTGTTATTTAAGGGTGTTGATGGTGCTCAAGTCAATCTTAGATTTCTTTAATTTTATATGCAGTCAACAATATATTCATCCCAGATTCCCAGGTTTGGTTTGATTTGTATATAATAACTGAAATGCTCTCGGTTGATGAATGAAATGTTTTCATTTTCTAATTTGGTTAAAGTAAATAGGATATATGAATTGGAGATATTTTTTAACCC
Source organism: Trichopus zeylanicus subsp. travancoricus (assembly GCA_005019695.1). Taxonomy (NCBI): domain Eukaryota; kingdom Viridiplantae; phylum Streptophyta; class Magnoliopsida; order Dioscoreales; family Dioscoreaceae; genus Trichopus; species Trichopus zeylanicus. The sequence continues at coordinate 22,301 of RXID01022413.1, forward strand.
AATAAATCCAACATTAGCATACTGAGTGAAATGTGTTCAGCTATATCCAAGATGAACCTTTTTGAAAAGAGTCCCTCCAGTCCAACATCACATGAGAGAGATTTGATCTTAAAAATAAGCTGTCTGATGTTTGTCTCAAATTGAACCAGATCATTATGTATAATAAATATCAGTCATCAAATAGGAACACTATCAAGTCATCCAACATTTGTAACATGTAGATGCTTAGGAACTTGATATACTTTGACACATTACAGACACTTCAAGGATACTTCAGAAGTATCAAACACATGTGCATTCTTCTAGAACAAAATATAGCATTATTAATGTATAAAAGTTGATAATTTTTTTGTAATTTTGGATCAAATGTCTTACATATTATAGCAGTTCAAACATAAGCATCATATAATTTTAAAATGCACGTATGTCTTCTATGTAAACTTTTGATGATTGCCATGTCAGATAATTAAGAATACTTGGACACTTAGTTGTATTCATGAAATCAATATTTTGGTTTTTATTCATGGCCTTTTCCAGGTTGAAAGCTATTCTAGATATACTGATATATATCATTCACACACACATATTTATGTCTTTGGGAAGTCGGGGCATTTGGCTTAACCTGCGTGTGGTTTTGCAGAGTGCTGGCTCTGGTGCTCAAACAGAAGTTTCCTTTGTGTCATGGAATCCCAAATTTCAACATATATTAGCATCGACCTCTTACAATGGAGTAACAGGTGCGTACAGATTTTTTCATAATTTTCCACTGAACACTTCAAATGTGCATTTTTTTTGGGGGACTTCTAGAGTTAAAAACATTATGATCTTTTATATTTTCAGTTGTTTGGGATTTAAAGCAGCAGAAACCAGTGACAAGGCAAGTTATTTGTCTATTTCTTGGATCTCTCCCACTTTGTGATTATACTCATAATATTGCTAATATTCCTTCTAATTGTGATCATCTCACATTTTCTGTCGTTATTTTTTAACAGTTTTTCGGATTCAAACCGTCGGAGATGCTCTGTTCTGCAATGGAATCCTGACATTTCTACGCAACTTATAATTGCATCTGATGATGACCATTCACCTTCTCTCAGAGTAACATCCAATAATAATTCTTTTTGTTCCTCTCATCATCATCATTAGTGATGTATACAAGATCCATTGGCATGTTCAATTCAGTAAGCCAAACCTTTCACTATTTGCAGGTTTGGGACGTGAGAAAAGCAATATCACCTGTAAGAGAATTTGTAGGGCATACCAAAGGTAAACTTGCTGGCTGATTGCTTATGGCATCTTTAATTTAGGTTTTCTTCTTATAGTTTGTAGTAGTGTGGGAGGTGTACAAATCAAAGATGGTTGTGTTCACCTGGTTTGTTTGATCACCTTTTTTATATAGGTTGGATGTGGATGTAGAATCTTTTGTTCTGAATAAACCATTTTTGTTTATTTCCTGTTTAATGATTCATTTTTTTTTCTGTTTGGTTCCAATTGTTATGATGGTCTTTGTCAAAATGTGACATTGTTTCTTCTTCTTTTTCTTTTTTGAGGGAATCTGGTGTTACCATTAAAAAGTGATGTATATGAATGTTATTTTCAGTAATAGAAGCAACTCGTGATGTTCATCCTGACTAATTCTGGACCCATGAGAGATCATTTGTACTATAAAAAAGAAATTATTTTCATATTGCACCATTATGCTAGTTTGTTAGTTATGCTTTATGAGGTCTAGAACTCTATGGGTTGTGCCACTGTTATTGAATGGAGTTCTTTTGATAAAAGGTTTGTGGCAATGCAGCCCAATGCATGATTTTCTAATAAAACTAAAAATGGCAAATTGGTGAACTTAAAGGTTTGGGGAATGCATCAAGATTTCTATCTATTATATTTTGTCATATGTTTGTATTCTCATATGAAACTTGTGTCTTTTCCTGTCTTTCATTGGTAATTTTTTTCCAATATTATGGTAGAGTGGTTAGTAATTTAATTTCTGCTCACTTTTTTTATTGAACAATTTGCCTTTTTTCTCTATGATTCTCCCAATGCTTCCACCCTAGCCCTAGTACACTTGCACAAACACACATGCAAACTGAACTTATTTCCAGTAATGTGCTGGTTTCATCGATTTGATCAGGTGTCATAGCTATGTCATGGTGTCCTTATGATAGTTCATTCCTGCTTACTTGTGCTAAAGACAACCGTACTATATGCTGGGATACAACTTTTGGGGAGGTAAATGGTTCATTTATTTGGATACATTTTAAGCATATAATTATGAAGAGTCTGTGTCTTACTTCTCTTCAGCTTACTGTGGAACCTCCTTTAGTGCTTAACAATCTCTATTTCTGCATGAAAGCCTTTGAAAATTGATTGAATCTAATACTGATGTTTCCATCCCAAAGATTGTTTCTGAGCTGCCAGCTAGTACAAATTGGAATTTTGATGTTCACTGGTACCCTAAAATTCCTGGTGTCATATCAGCATCTTCATTTGATGTAAAGATTGGTATCTACAATATTGAGGTAAAGCACCTTATGTTGCTCTGTTACAATAAATTTGCATACTAACTGCAATTATGACACCTGAATATTCAGATTAACTATAACTGAATGGTGTTATTAATCTGGTTTGTTATATGTGTGCAATAAAGAATGTCTATGGCATTTCCTGTTTCAAAGTCTGAGGAAAGATTCACTGAGACAAATATATTGTATTGACAGATGCCTGTGGCTGGTTCCTGATTTTTTCTGCTTTATGTCGCTTCCAAACAAAGAAAGCATAAACCTCCTCTATAGAACTATTTTTGCTTTTGGCCCAATTTAGCTTAGGAAGCTTGAACTAGTTGAATATTGTCTCATAAATACCCTGAAATGACCTGCTATTTCATTATAATTAACAGTCCTAAACTGGAGATTACCATTCTCCTGTATGATGTGCGGAGGCAGAAGTTTCGCTAAATTTATCCCATCAGCTCTTTCAGATGTGACCAAAGGTCGAGCTAAAACAAATTAGTTTCTGGTTGCTAAATTCTTGGCTTTTGACAGGATTAATGTGACATTATTTATACTTAGGTTGCTTATTATCTTTTTTTTTCCTGGCACCGACTTGCCTTCTAAATTCATTGATTTGCTGATTACACACAATTGCTGTCTATTTTCTAGTGCTGAAACTTTAATGAGTGGAGCATGTTAGAAGGGGAATGCTCTTTTTATGTTTTCTGTACTGAACTTGAATATGAATTCATAGTTTTTGTTTTATGAGGATGAGTTACAATTGTATTTTATCGGATAATGTTAGTATATTTTCTTGTTGCAGGCCTGTAGCAGAATTGTAACTGGAGCAGGTGATCCAGGTAAAATCACTACATATGAAACAGCTCTAGGCACCTAGGTTTATAGTGCTTGTAAAAGAGGATTGAAAATAAACATTTGAAGCATGTACAGAACACACTAGCATAGATAACAAAAGATATATGTCGAAAAGCATATGTGGTGCGCAAGAGTTGTTGATCTATAGAAGCTAAGAGAGGGGTATATACAGACATCTGCAAAAAATTATAGATGCATTAAATATCGTCTCTCAGCAATTCCATTGATGCCAGAAAACAAAAAAAACACCTGGAATGAACATGAAATCATGGGAGGCATGCTGGCAGATGTATCAGCAGTGAGCAAAAGAGCAGTAGCTGTTCATCTACTGCTGAGTTTAGAGGCTTATATATATTTTCATTTATGTTAAAGCTAGATCTTAATTAAGTGAGTTCTAAAGGCCGACTCAGCTGAAGAAGAAGTTTAGAATGATACCATATGTAAATGTTTACTTAGGTTGGTTTTATTTTCTGCTTTTAGTTTTTTTGTCATTTAATCTATTTCATCCAAATAAATTATTTTCTATATGGTATATAGATTTTGACTATAATTGGAAAAAACTAGTTACTGTTTTACATCTAAGGTTTTAAGTTTCGATTTTAGGATTGATTTCGGCACCTGCCAAAATTGATACATCTTGGCCATTTTGGCTGAAATCACTCCCATTTTTGTTTTGGCCAAATCATTTTTCTAATTTTTTTGACTATGGTTTGACTATATTTTAACTTTAGGTTTAAAATTTACAAAAAATGAAAAAATTAGAGAACTTTAAAAAATTAATGGCAAATTTTACCATAATATTACATCATATTTTAATTAATTTAAATTATGTTTGATATTTATGAAGTTAAAGTAAACAAAAGATTAGTTTGAAGTGTAGACAACATGCCTTTAAAAGGCAACAATTAAACATTAGGAAGATAATATTATAATGTATTGAAAAAAAATAGAGGCCACTCATTTAAATTAAATTGTCGGTAATTTTATTTTTAAGACACATTAACAAAATTGAAAATTTGCATATGCATACTTGTTTAAAATTACTAAATACATAATCTTTTGGATAGAAATTAGAAAATTGGCTAAATTTTGCCTAAAATACAAAAAAAAAATTGCAAGTCCAAGAGTTCGAACCTGGGTCTTATACAAATAAAGAGGAGAAACTTAACCATCTCATCTAAAATAAATCTATGAAATTCAAGCAATATATATATATATATATAATAGATTAAATAAATTGGTAAGTCCGAAACAGATTTTTGGACCAAAATGTTGTGGGTTCGGCAGCCAAAACTTAAGACCTTGTTTACGTCCAATGTCAATTTTACATGCAAATTCTAGCTGTGTACCCTATAAGTTTCCCACACAAGGAGTTTTAGCACTCTCCTGCTACAATGTCTGAACTAGAATATCTCTATTTCTTCCTTTCACTGAGTAGAATGCTATGTGTTTTAAACAAATGATTGGAGAAAACTTGAAAATGTTGTATGCTTTCCTGCATATATAGGCAGCCAAGGGACCGCATACTGGATTAGCTGTTTGTAGTTGTCAATAAACTATTTCTATCAAGAACCATGTACGGTAACTTCAAAGGCCTGCTCCAAATATGGGCTTTGAGAGTGGTCTTGCTAATGTTAGGCTTGCATTTGGGCATGGAGATTATGTACAAGTATGTCAAGGTCTGGTGGTGCCCTAATATGTCGTAAAATTTCTGGGTCAGGCTTATGTCAAGTCAGGCCCAAGTTTCACCCAAATGTTTGCAGCCTGATTGCACACGTTTTCGGGTATCTATATGGTTTTTGAGTGAAATTATTATGGTATAAAAACAATGTGAAGTAATAATAAGTTATCTAGGAAACTTCAATTGAGATGGTGTTGATGGCAACTGTCAGTGTGGACCTAAGTGTTAGCATCATTTTTGGTTCATCTATTTGTTTATTCCAATGGAGTCTGGATTGGAATCTAGTTTGAGGTAAATGAAATCAATTCTGACTTTGATTTTCTGATATAATACATTTGTGACTTTGACCACTTGTTTCAAACAAGAGACAAAAAAAAAGTCATTAAGAGTGGTCAAGTCCAGAGTAAAATACTTCAATTATCAACCACTGTTTTGTTTGTCGTAGCAAGTAAGCCTGCACTAGAGCTCGTGTTTTTCTGTGATATCAACTTGCTATTTCACTTTTCTATAACCCATGGAAGCCTCTATCCTACAATTCAATAATTTAACTCAATCAGTGTGCTTTTATTTTCTTTCTTCTGCTGTTCTCCTTTTTCTTTTGAGTATTTTCTGATTTGAATGATCTCTTAGTTGGATTCTGCTTCTTCATTTCGCTTTTATTTTTTCAGCACGATTGAGAGCTCCAAAGTGGTTGAAATGTCCTGTGGGTGCATCATTTGGTTTTGGAGGAAAGCTTGTATCCTTTCAAACGAATACAACTGGGCCCAGTGCCCCTTCTAGCTCTGAGGTAAGCAAAATAAATGTCTAATGTAGTATCAGTTTATCTAGTTTTTGAATTTCTCTATTATCTTTTCAGGTTTATGTGCATGCTTTGGTCACTGAACTAAGTTTGGTGAATCGATCCACCGAATTTGAAGCTGCAATACAAAATGGTGAAAAAGCTTCACTGCGAGCTTTATGTGACAAGAAGTCCCAGGATTCTGTGTAATTTATCCTATCAAGCAATATTCTCTTTGTAACTATTCAATCTGTTTTGCAAGAATAATAGGTTTCTTGGTTGCCACATTTTGCAACAGGGCTGAAGATGATAGAGAAACTTGGGGTTTTTTGAAGGTTATGTTTGAGGATGAAGGGACAGTGAGGACAAAATTACTTGCCCATCTTGGTTTTGCTGTACCTAATGATGGAAGCAAGAATGCATCAGACAATCATGATGGCACAAGTAAAGTGACTTTGAAAGAAGTTGGAGAAACCAATGCTTTCCCTATTGACAATGGTGATGAGTTCTTTAACAACCTTCAATCTTTTAATGGTAACATCCAAGATAATGATGTCCCTAATGGCAAAGGAGCAGAGAAAGAACCTGAACAGCAACTTGAAGATCTTACTATTGATGATAATATTCAACGGGCTTTGGTTGCTGGAGACTATAAGGGAACAGTTTTACAGTGTATGTCTGCAAATAGAATGGCTGATGCATTAGTTATTGCTCATCTTGGCGGCTCTTTATTGTGGGAGAGCACTAGGGATCAATATCTTAAAAAGAGTTTGACACCCTATTTAAAGGTCTGCATGACTTCTTTTTAGAATCTCACATATAAATGATATTCATTTTTGTTTGATAATGTGTGAAGATTTAAGCTTCAGTTTTTAACAGAGGGAACTTCAGAAATTTTCATAGACATTTGCTTGGTTTTAACCTTATTTAGAAGATTTATTCTCCTCTTTTTGTGGCTGTCAGGTAGTTTCAGCAATGGTTGGTAATGACCTCATGGGCCTTGTTAGCACCAGACCGCTGAACTCTTGGAAAGAAACACTTGCTCTTCTTTGTACAGTAAGATACTAAATTGTCATATATGTCTGTAAACATGTATTTCAGTGATTTGTGATATTATAGTCTGCTGATGCCTGACCTCCAGTCAGCCCAGGCAAAGAATGAGTATTGGGCTTAAATGATATATGTGTTCTACTTTCCGAAAATAAACATGCTGTCGCATAGGGCTGAAAACTTCTGTTGAATGAATGGTTGAGGCTGGCTATGCATTAGGCTTAGTCCATACATTCAAGCACCTGAAATATGGTGAAGCTCTTTTTGTTTATTTGGTTATATTGGTTATATTTGACAATCAATCATATGATGTATTCATTGTAAGTATATACATATGCTTCTTTGTTTTTGATAATTGCTTAATGAATAATAGACTTGAATTGCTGGTTGAGCTTCACTATCTAAATAAGACTTTGTACTAAGTGTTCCAATCAATTAATAACATTCACCAATTTCCATATTTCCTGATTTATGGAATTTTTTAATTTTCCATGTCATACACACACACATGTAAGATTATAATAACTTTGAATATGGAACCATATATGCACGTGCATGTTGTCCTTGTTATATATGTGGACCAGATTGGGATTAGGAAAGCCTCTGCATGTTTGCTGCTCTGATTGCATTTAGTACACTGGTTTTCAGTGGGAAATTGACAGTCCTGATTTCTCATTTTCATAATTAAGTATGACCTTTTAAGGTAAGCAAAACAAATATGATTATTGTTTTGCAACTGTTATAAAAAAATAATTTTTATTTGACCAATCTGTTACAGTCATTTTCATCTGTCGGCATTATCTGGCACACATATATAACCTCTAACATCTGGCACAAGTGTCATGAGAGGAACCTCATACCTTAAAATGGTATGCATTTTGTGGCACTTATGGTTCTAGCATTTTAAACCTGAAATAAGTATTTTATCTCATATAATTTGTCTTGTTTATGTATTATGAGAAATGCTATCAGTGGGAAATGCTGTCTGTCCTATTTACTGCATGTTTCACAAAACATACCTTATGAATGTGCCTCTGATGATTGATTACCTTGCAGAAACGTTCTTTATTTTCAAAATTCATTTTGGTATGGTGCCAATGTCCCAACCAGGAATTCTTAATCTATCAACAAAGGCTACTTTCAAAAATGTTACCCTCAACAAAGTTGCTTTTTATGATATTTGATTTGACTACTACAGATAACCTTCTTTTCTTGACAGTTTGCTCAGAAGGATGAATGGACTATGCTATGTGACACTCTTGCTTCAAGACTGTTGACTGTGGGAAACATATTGGCTGCAACTCTTTGCTATATATGTGCTGGAAATATTGACAAAACTGTGGAAATTTGGTCATGTAACCTGAAGTCGGGGCATGAAGGCAGGAGTTATGTTGACCTTCTTCAGGTGATGTGACTCTCACACGTAATCTTTTTTGGCTAGCTTGATTATCAGTTAATCACTAGGCTGACATCATATTTGTCTCTGTAGGACTTAATGGAAAAGATGATTGTCCTCGCTTTAGCCACTGGTCAGAAGCGGCTTAGTGCATCCTTGTCAAAACTTGTTGAGAAATATGCAGAACTGCTAGCTAGTCAAGGGCTACTTACAACAGCAATGGAATATTTGAGACTCTTGGGATCTGATGAATCTTCTAATGAACTTTCTGTTCTGCGAGATCGCATTGCCTTCTCCGCTGAAGGTGGTAATACCTAAAAATTATTTTCTTTCCAGAAATAAGTATTAAGTGTGCCACAAAGCCATTTAGCGTTACTTTATTTTCCAGAAGATAATGAATCAACTATAGCCACCCAAATGGAATGTAGGGATTGCATAAGCAATATCTTTATCTCTTGAAATGTGTCCAGGGTATATGATTATCATGGAATGCCCGTTTTGTGTGCCACAAATGCATTTAGGGTTACTGTGTTTTCCAGAAGATTATGATTCAACTGTAGCCATCTAAATGGAATGTAGGGGTTGTATAAGCAATCTCTGATCTCTTGAAATGTGTCCAGGGTATATGATTATCATGGAAGGTCCATTTCCTCCTACTAGACTTGTTAGTTGTTGTTTTATCTAATTTGATACAAAAGAAATTTACCTGAAATTTTCTTGTTCTCCATTATTTTTCAGCTTTTACAAATAAAGAGGAATTAGTACAATAAGATCAACAAACTGGTCTGTTTAGATTATATTTACCCTTGTGTTCATAATGTTGTTTGTCTGTAATTGCTTCATGTATTCCAAAAATTTATTGTATTTCTGGAAATATTAACTAGCAATTTCTTGTCATGGATGCTACTGGGCATCTCTAGTATTTATTAATCTATGCTATATTTCTGAAGATATGGTTCAGGCACTCAATTAATGTCAAGAAGGACTACTTCTCCATTTTTGTTGCATTTGCTATTCAAGTTCTTGATATGTTGACATGATTCAACTTTTGTGCAAGCATTGGTTGGCTTGCTTTACATATAGGTCAATAATCCTCTCTTTGATGTGATTATTAGTCATGTATGACAGCCTTCTTTTAAAATTTAATTAAGGAAAATTGTCAAAACATCTTTCCTATTGCTTTATTCGTTCGGACTTCAATTGGATTTTAACTCCTAGTGGACTGAGATGTTATGATGTTTCCTCATGCAGTAACCATTTTATTTCTACCTTTATTGACATATACATGTTGTTTTGGTTTCGGTTAAATTTTCTTGATACATGTTGACTCCCTGTTGGTTTCATGTACCACGTAAACTAATTTTTGGCTTCTATATCTGTTTGGTAGAGAGAGAAGCTCCCAAAAGTTCAGCTTATGATAGTGTTCTTCCTGAACCTGAATCAGTATATGCTGCACCAAGTTCTAATGTTGGCTTTATTGATGGCTCTCAGAATTACTATCAGGTTTTTTATTTTGCATCCCTGTAAAAGATGGCACCAACATAAATGATGCTTTTGCTTGATAGCAATAATTATTTTGCACCTGGTTGGTTACAGCAGGACAAGGTGCAATTCCATCAGCTGCAGGGTTTTGCTGGAAGTCAATATGGTGAAGGTTATCAGCAGACTTTCAGTTCTTCATATGGAGGATACGAGCCTGTACCTCAGAAACAGCAGTTTCAAGACTATATGAATACTTCATCCTTCCAAACGGCACAGCCACCACAGATGTTTATTCCAACACAGGCACCTCAGGTTCCACAGGTATTCTATTAGTCAGATTAAATGAGGTCTTCCTGGTGTTGACTTTCAGTTTTGGTATATATACTGGTTTTCAACTGTTTATGAAATACCTGTCCAGAAATAGTAGGGAGTTCGGCTTGGGTCTTGCTGGGATAGGACCATCTGGTCATGCGCCATAGTCATTAATTGCCAAGTGATGAAATCCGCATCCCAAGACGTAAGTGTCAGTGACAAAAATATGGATCATAAATTACAAAAATGAATCATGTAACAAAAAAAAGGATCACATAATATTAATCTAGACCATGTTACAACAATCTGTCTCATCCAACGAAAATATAAATCAGTTGACAATTTTATAGAACTTTAAATCTTATTACAGAAAAAAGGATCAGTTGATATCTTGGGATAAAATGAAGTTTGCCACATGGTGCTTGGTGACTATAGTGTGTGACCTGATGGGTTCTATCCTTGCGTAACCCAAACCTCACTCAGTAGTAGTTGGCTGTCACTAGTATCACTCTGTGAATGTGGTAGTCATTGTTGTCTCCAATCTCAATTGGTGAATTTTCATTGATTCTATACAAAACAAGATGTTTTGGCTCTTAGTGCATATCTTTGTGTTTATACCTGGTCTTTCTAGATTTTGCTTCACACCAAGGGATGCTCCTATATGGCAGCTGGGTAAAGTAACTTTGGCACTCTCCTTTTGCTTGGTTTCAATTGAGCAGCTGTATATTGTTCTTGAGCATAGATTTGGCATCTACTTTTGAATGCCTTGTTTGAGGTTTCCAGTTTTACTCAAGGGCATGAATTCTCTCATTATGTGTTGTATTGAGTGAAGGCACTAGAGATCTTATAGCTCACTATGATATATATTACATTCATGTTGTTCTGATTAACAGTAAACAATCTTATTGTGTTCAGAAATCCTGAAATTTTGGAAATAAGCCTTTTTCATATGTTGTACAAATTGAAAATGAGATCTTTGAAGCTGTTTGCTATTGTCCACCCTAGTATATTCTTCAAAAGTTTGATTTTCAAAGTACTTTAACTGAAAAGTCATTCTTTGTTAGTGTGAAATTTTATTTCTTGCTTTGATAACACACACACACACACACACACACACACACACACACACATACATATATACTGCATGTGAATTCTATGCTCTGATGATTTTGTTGTTTACAGCCAAGTTTTGCCCCTGCACCTGCACAGCCCATATTGAAACCTTTTGTTCCTTCAACGCCACCCACACTGAAAAACGCAGAACAGTACCAACAACCCACACTAGGTTCTCAGCTATACCCGGTCTGTATACTGATGTTGTGATCCACACACCTTTTTCAGCATCTGTTAAATATGCAGCTAAACAATTTTCTCATGTTGGAAACAGGGAACTGCCAATCACATCTATAAACCTGTACCATCTGGATTGCCTGGACCTGTCCATGGTGTTAGTTCATCACAAGCAGGATACACTGCTGGCCACAGCTTCCCACAAGCTGTAACACCTTCCCCTGCACCTATGGGCTTCATGCCAGTTACAAGCCCAGGCTTCACTCAGAGGCCTAATGCTGGTCCTATGCAACCTTCAAGTCCAACACAGCCAGCACAAGTGCAACCAGTTGCTGCACCCCCAACCCCTCCACCCACAGTGCAAACTGTTGATACTTCCAATGTGTTGGGTAAGCTGGACTTCTTCATTGACCCTGTGTTGATGCTATCTATTGTCTATATCAGCACATCAGGTTACAGCAGACTTCTTTTTGAGATAACCTACATTAACCAGTACCTCCAACGTGTTATGTTATTGTCGACATGCCTGCAGTTGCAAGCACTTAGTGGTGTGATCTGGTGAAGATTTTGGTTATTTTTATTGTTGTTATTTTCCAACTATTACCTATCTTAGATGAGGAAAATGCTGCTACTTCATATGCCCATATTGCACCATGCATCTAGATTTTTGGTTAGCCATATTAGCATATTATCCTACTAAAATAACACAGGAGATTCTTCCAGGTGTAAAAAATCCAGAGAGCAGCACAAATTAGTTTTAGTTTTTCTTGGATGATAAAGTTCACGCACGATAGTCATTTATAGGAGAGAGGGACAAATGACTTGTCGAAAGATTGATTATCTTTCTTGAAGTCCTGAATTTGCTTTCAGAAGTGAATTTTTATTGTTTTTTGATCTGCTGCAAGATTCTTATGTTGTCTTGGTTCATGGAATATTATGGGTGGTTGAAGGGCATACTGAAATTTTTGTTGCGAGAGTTGAAAAGGATGACTACTGTATATATGCTGATCGCTACTTTTGTCATATTTCCTACAGCTGAGCTGAGACCTGTTGTCACAACCTTGACCAGACTCTACCATGAGACCTCAGAGGCTCTTGGTGGTGCAGGAGCAAATCCATCAAAAAAGCGGGAAATTGATGACAATTCGAGGAAAATTGGTGCTCTGTTTGCCAAACTCAACAGCGGGGACATTTCTCCGAATGCTGCATCTAAACTACGTCAACTATGTCAGGCTTTGGACTCTAGTGATTATGTCAGTGCTTTGCATATCCAGGTATGTTGCTAATATCGCAAAAAATGATTGAATGTTTTCCAGAAAAAAAAACAACTAGAAATTCATGTGATTTTGCAGTCCAAATTCATTTGATCTGGTGTAGGTGTTATATTGAATTATCATGACATGGTGCTTGCATTACCAATGAATCCATAGTATGTGAAATGGAATTGTATTGTTGCTTCTATACTGCTAATATGTTGTTAGCGATTATTGTTATAATGTTTGGAGAGATGGAAGTTTGCTTTTTCTATTGCTGAAGTAGATGTCGTGACTATGAAAGATAAATACAATCTGTGATGATGTACACAATTTTGGGTTTATTTACATTTTCAAATTCTTGTTTATGCCTTCAAATTTTACTGTAATACTTTTCTGTAATAATAGGTGCTGCTAACAACTAGTGATTGGGATGAGTGCAACTTCTGGCTCGCAGCATTAAAGCGGATGATCAAGACAAGGCAGAGTGTACGATAAGCATTATTCTTTCATTGGGCTGGTACACACCACTCAAAAGAGATATATATTCTCCTCTGTTGTCCGCAGTATTATCTCTTCAGGTTTTTAGGGTCTCACATTTAGATCCTCGTTATTTAGTTTCCAGTTCTTTGTTTCTGTTTATAGAAACAGCAATACTCAGAAGTCAAGCGCAAGAAATATTCTGAGTGATGCGGATTTTGTAGCAACTAAGTTTCTGATAAGATGTTTGACAGGTCATCAGTCTAATGTCGGTTCCATTTTGCATTTTGAATTCCACCTATTGCTTCAAGTTAATATTGTAAATTCTTAACTATCCAGTAATAAGGTTCAGTTAGTGAATTTTCTTCATCAATTTTTTTTTTTTTTTTGTAAAAAGATTTATTTTCATCAAATTTTCAGAGTCAAAATAGAGAAAGTGGGTATTTGATCATCTCAATTAATTTTGCATGCAACTCATCGAAGTTAAATTACAATATAAAATATTAAATTAAAAAGCAGAAAACACATACCCAAACCGGCAAATTGTGGATTTGGCTCGGGCTGGGGCATGCATGTGGATTTCTGGCGTCGCCGGGCAAAGAGAGAAGAACCTGCAGGAATCCCGCCGAGTTTTCCATGTCCAACGGCGCTAGAGACGCACGTATCCATAATATCCCATGCAGCGCCACTACGTGTCACGTCAACTGCGCTGTTGGCTGCCGCATTGTATTTCATCAGATTTCATCGCTCCAAGGGGAAGAGCGATGTGAAAGCTCGTTTTTCTTCACAACAAAATGGGCAGAGAGGAGGAGAACATCAATTGCAACAATGGAAAGGGAGGACGAGAACAAGCGCCCCCTGGTCCTCTGATGGCTCTTAACCACGTCTCCGGCCTCTGCAGGTACGTCTCCGTCTTCGTCGACTTCAACACGAAGGTCCTCGGCTTCGTCCTCGTCCGCCGCCCTTCTTCCCTCCATTTCGACGGCGCCTGGTTCCCCTTCTCTCTCTCTCTCTCTCTCTGAAATGCAATTTATGAGTCACAAGAGGAATTGAAGGTTTGCATGTATATATCCAACAGGCTGTTCAACTACGGAGTCGGAATCCACCTTGTCCGGAATAAGGACGAGAAGCCATCGCCGGATGTGGCGAGTGACCGGCTGGACCCGATGGACAACCGCATATCGTTCCAGTGCGAGGACATGGGCGCCATCGAGCGGGGGCTCCTGGAGATGAACATCAAGTAGTTGAGGAGGACACTCAACGGCGACGACGAGGAGCAGGAGCAGGAGGAAGAGGAAGGGGAAGTGGTCATTGACCAGCTCTTCTTCAAGGACCCCGACGGGTTCATGATCGAGATCTGCAACTGCGAGAACTTGGAGCTCGTGCCGGCTGGAAGCCTCGGGCGCATCCAGCTGCCCAGGGACCGCCGGGGCCCTCCGCTCTGCTTTGATCGCCGCGGCCATGATATAAAAGAGTGGTGCATGTGTGGAGCTCATGCTTCTTCTTTGTTGTAGTATGGAGTGCCAAAAAGTAGTTAATCTTTTATATTTTTTTTTAGAAAGACATATATCGAATAGTTAATAACTTAATATTTTGTTGTTTTTAAGTAGTATGGGTTCGTTGGTTGCAAAATAAATGCCATTAATTATTACCAATTGAATCGGGAGTCATAACAAGATTTCAATTTAAGTGAATTTTGATTTTATTGTGTTTGAATTCGAGTGAATGTTCGAAAACAGCATTCGGTCTCGGGGACGTTGAAACCAAAATATTTCAATCATCTCGGGATGACAAACAAAAGAATTGATTACTTAATTACTTTCGTTTCGGGTGGCACGATGATTTAGGACATCAAAACGGTTTAATAGCGACGAGGACCAAAACCCAGACCAAAATCGAACCAACCCATTGTTGCCTGTCATTTCCTGGCCAGGCCGCGTTGTCCCTCCCACGGGTCACATCACGGTCCCGACGACACAGAATCTGCCCCAGGTCTCGTTCTGCTTTCCAACGCATCGCCAAATCCGAGCAAGCTGAAGAACACCAACAAGCTGCTGCTGCTCCTCAGCTCTCATGTGCTCCATTGCCTCCTCCGCATATCGCCGTCACGCCTGTCGCAATCGCCCCACGCAGCCTTTCGTTCTGCTTCGAGATCGTGCGCCAACCTGATCCCGATGCAAACGACTCTATCTTCCTGTTCCTGATCTACACGTGTCGCGATACCATTTGCTGAAGTTTTTTCGCTGCACCGGGGCAGACACTAGATAGCAACATGATCGCTCCCCCAAAGACAAAGCGACAAAAGTGCCCCTCCACCTTTCGCTCAAAAGCAGCAGCAGGATTCGCATTCTATCGCCGTCTTCTACCCAGATCGCCACTCCTCTCCGCCTGATCTCATCGCCGGCGATGTCCTCCGCCCATCTCCGGCTACCAAACAACCCTCCTCCTTACGATCTCGCCCCGACCCCACTCCGCCAATCCCGCCCCGCGATCTGTCTTCTCCCGATCTCCCCCGATGGATCCGTCCGAGCCCTCCGATCCCGGCGTTTTCGATCCGGATCCAGCGTCCTCTTATCTTCTACGGGGCCGGCAGCGCGGTCGAGATCGGAGGTGATGTTGGGAGCTGTGGGGGAGAGGGTCGGGGCGGAGGTGGACGTGGTGGTGGTGGAGGAGAGGGAGGAGAGGAGGAGGAGAAAGGCGGAGGTGGCGGTGGCTGCGGCGGCGACGGTGGTGCTGGGAACCGGGAACCGGGTGCTGTACAAGCTGGCGCTCGTGCCGCTCAGGAACTACCCCTTCTTCCTCGCGCAGCTCGCCACTTTCGGGTAAATCGAGATTTCTTGGGTTTTGTTTTTTTTGGTCATGGTGAATCCAGGCCGTTGATGGGGCATCAGGAGCTGATCTTGACTCCTTTCGACGGGTATGATGGTGTCTGAATGCTTTGAGATTCGCGTTTTCCGGCATATTGCCTTCTGTCGTCGGATTTCTGTTTCCGGTACGGAGGGAATTTGTAGGTTATTTTTCAGCTTTTCAGGTCGTCGATTGTCTCCGGGATCGGAGCCAAGGTACGTGCCACTTTCTTGTGCTGATTCCGAGGCACTTTTGACGGGCAGGATGTGATCAGGAGGGTTCGAGATTCGCATTTTCCGGGTAAAAGTAATGGGGTGTCAAGATGGGCGGGAAATGTGTGGCAATTTCAGTTAGGTTTGATTTTTCAAAATAAAATAATCGGGTCTGACCTGGCAGATGGACAAATTTTGGTAGACCGTGACCATAACATTTTGGATTTTAGTTACGATACATGGGTTGCATCCGTTGGGTTGAAAACGGTGCGGCCGGTTTCTGAATAAATCAGGGTAAATCGAGTCATTCCGTAAATGATTTTTGTACAAATAAGACAGGAAATTGGTCTATTCTGGCTTATCCATCTAGGAATTGATGTCAATTGGTTTTAGCAAATCTTTACTCGGATTAAATGGATTGCAGATAAAATGAGGAAGAAAATTCCTTCCGAGTATTAACACTGTCATGGGAAGAAATTTCTCAAGACAGAGGCAAGGGCTTTGCCATGTGATCATCGCACACGTAATGTTTGGATTAGCTTTTGTCCGCTAGCTGAGGGGGATTCATCCAAAACGTTGCAGGTGGGCTTGGTCTACAATCCAATTTGCTTTTGTTTTTTAATTCTGGTCTTCGAATGTCAAAAACAGTAATTGTACATGTTTGGAGGAACAGGAAGCGGTCATGTTGTATTTGGTGGCTACTCTCCATGTTCATCCACTATAAGCTCATTAAATTATCGCTTACTGTCTGCATTCATTGTTGTATTTTATGTCAAAAACTGTCATTTTCTCGGGTTGAGTTTCTCCAATTCTTTCCATCAATTTCAGAGTCACTTGGCAAAAAAATAAGAGGCGTGTTTGTGTGTGGTTCTATCAAGGATTATGTAACTCGTCTTGTTTAACTGTTAAAATTTGGTCCGGCACGGGAATCTTTTAGGTCTCTATTATACTGTTTGATCTTTGCATGCACTTCATACTACTCCTGTCGAAGCTGGATAAGAAGTGAACGAGTTCTATAGATATCATATTACATCACGAATACCTTTGCTGGGATGATTGCCATGTCGTATTGCAAAGAATTGGACTTCAGATCTTGAGGATGTCAGTTCTGATCTTGTTCTAGGCTCCCTTTTTTTGGTTTGTTTGTGCTAAAAAATTATAGTCTGGCCATTATATTTTAATGCAGTTCAGTGTGCTACACGGTGGACATCCCGCATACCGTACCGGACACGTATCTCATACTATATATACTGATGTCAGAGAGAGTAATAAATCAGTTCAGTCTCTCTAAAATTTTATGAATCTTAAACTTACTGAAAGAACATCAACTATCAAAAGGAAAAAGAGGCAAAAATTAGGATACTAGTAACTTATAAGAAGGAATAAAGACAATTTTGAAATATGAGAGAGTCCAAAACATTGCCTAAGAAGACTCTTCACTTAGAAAATTATAACCGACTCTTCCAGAAAAAAAAATTTCTCTGTTTTTAGTGTTTGTGTTTTGTAATTGAGATCTAACAATTTCATATTTTGTTTCCTTCAGATATGTTGTAGTATACTTTTCCATTTTGTACTGTCGTCACCATGCTGGCATTGTCACGAATGAGATGCTTTCTCTGCCAAAGACTCCATTTCTAGCTGTCGGACTCCTGGAGGCTCTGGGGGCAGCCTCCGGAATGGCTGCTGGAGGTACTCACAACTGATTGCTTTTAAATTGTGATGTTCCTAGTTTTGATTACTTTTTTTACCAGTTCCTCATAGCTTCTGCATTACAGCTATTCTAAGCTGAGTTTCTAGAAATATTTGAGAGGCAAAGGAAATTAGTTTTTTCCCCTTGATACAGAGTGTACTTTTCTGCCAAAAGAATACTCTCACTAATAGGACATATACAGTGTGCGGAAGATTAACATTTGCTATTTTCTGCTTCTGTTCCTATGTTTCCTTCTACCTTTCTATTTTTTCAAAAAAAATCATCTAGTCATTTGCTTCAAATCTTTTTACTCCTCTTATTTCCCTCTTTGTCAAGAGCTTTGTCCCAGGCAAAACTTGTAAGGTTATCTTCTTTTCTGCAGGTTTTTTTAATAATATCTACCACTCTGTCAAGCTCATAAAGAAAAATTTCTCTCATGTTAACCAAAATTGGAACATGCATTTAACATTGTAGAATGTAGGTGGCAGGTTCAGTCAAAAAATTAGAGAATGTACTTCTGCTGCTTGTTTAGTCACCATGTAAAAGCATGAAGGATTTTTGACACTGCAAAACAAAAATAGATGACAGCATTTATTACTTTATTTTTTTCTCTCCTTAATGAGAACTTTCTATGATCCATGATTCCATGCTACTACAATAACCAGTTTTCTAGCTTTCACAGAAGTGCTCCACAATGCTTGAAAATTACATGTTCTGTTATTAGTGGTTTCATAAAATTGGAAGATGCACCAACATAAAATGATGTCAGTAGCTTCCTTCTGAGATTTTGTTTGCTTGTTTTTTCTTTGGCAGCTGTTCTTTCAGGTACATCAATTCCGATATTACAGCAGGTGACAGTTGCCTACCTTTTTATATTTTACCAGAAAAGGCATCAAGATAGCAGACTAATGTCGTATTATGAACTTTGCAGACGTACCTAGTCTGGCAACTTGTACTGTCAGTCATTTTCCTAGGAAGAAGATATCAAGCCAATCAGTTGTTCGGGTGTCTTCTTGTAACAATTGGTGTCATCATAACTGTTGCAAGGTAGTCTTCTTCTAAAATACGTGGTTCAGATCATATTACCATTGTGATTTTTTCTATTCTCCTTGAAACTTTTGATGATTTGTTTTCTCAAGAAAGATATTTCTGATGATTTTAGCTTCTCTTAGATTATTTGCTCGGCATTGATGTTATATTCCCAAGGCATGTCAAAAGATATTTGCTCTTCTTGAGTAAGTTATATCAAAATCCTAATGTAGATTTTAATCATTGTTATTTTTTAAATTTCAGTATCAGGGCATTGCTGATTCAATTTATCACAATTGTTTGAGTAAACATGCTTAACATTCAGCTGTAATCATTTTACAGGAGCCCTTAACTGTTCATCCCCACATGATTCTTCTTGTTGATTTCATCCATAATTGCATCAGAGACTCTCTGAATAAAGGATTTCTTTTTTTTCTTTTTCTGTCACATTCTTCCCTCTTAAATCTTAGTTGACAGTTCCGTATATGGACATCTTGTTGCTGCACGTAGGCTCTACCAGAAATGGTGTATCTGAGGATTAAGATTCTTTTGTTTCGCTTGTACAGTGGATCCGGTGCTGAACTTTCACTAAAAAATGCTGGGCTTTTCTGGACATTCTTAATGATAGCTTCATTCTTTTTTCAAGCTGCTGACACAATATTAAAGGTAGTTACGTTAATTCAAGTGTGTTGCTTCTTATGAATTTCCATCATATTGTTTGCTTATGCTGCTTAAAATTTTTGTGATGTTTAGGAGACAATATTCCTGGATGCACGCCGGCAATTGAAGGTAACACGTTGTTACATTCTTCAATTTGTTATGAATAATATAGTATCCATATGTTTTTTTACTTTGCAGATCATCTCTGTCCTCTAATAGTGCTATTATCATATGTTGGTCGTGTAAACTGATTCAATTATTTTCTATATTCCACAGGGTGGATCAATTGATCTTTTCGTAGTGAATTCTTTTGGTTCTGCGTTTCAAGTAAGAACTGTGTCACTGATCTTAATTTTACCCTTATGCTCCGTGATCCATTGTTCATCTCTTTTGTTTTGACTAGATGATTGTATTTGGAATCACTTCTTTTTCCAGAAAAAGCATACACATTTCACTATGCATGTTGCTGCCATTTTTCAATTTCTTCTGCCAGTTAACACCTATAACTCATATCTAAGGCCACATTTTATTTTTGGACCTATATACAGGCATTGTTTATATGTCTCCTACTCCCTTTTTTGTCGAAGTTATGGGGGGTTCCATTCCATCAGCTCCCAGTGTACATTAAAGATGGAGCAGCCTGCTTTCTGAATATGGGATCATTAGCAAGGGGTATGTTGCAAAAGCCTCCTATTTTACATTCCTGCTCTGGCAATTGTAGGACGGAGAAATCCACTGCTTTCAGTGAGTACTAGGGTGCTACCAACAGCTAAAATTAGAGAACTAAGAGTATCACTGGTCACCAGATTTGAGGTGGAATGATTTCTCGATGTGATGATTGGACATGCATGGCAACTATACAATTTGAATTTTTCAATTTCATCTGTATTTAAGTATAATGACTTCTTCACCTTCTAGGAGCTCATTTTTCATATAATGTGAATAGAATGAAGATTTTCAAACTTTCTTGCATCAAACCTACTCAAATATGTAATTCTAGCCTTCTTTCCTAAAATGTTCTTTTATTGTTAGAATTACTTTGTAATTACAATGCTTAGTTTGAGCCTACTGAAATTTGAATGCCTACTGTGATACTTATGAGATGTTACAGAAGCATTATGAAGAAGTTATGTGCATTCTCTGTTTTGTGCAGGATGTGAAGGAGCACCACTGTTGCCTTTGCTGTTTGTATTAGTTAACATGGCATTCAATATATCGCTCCTTCATCTTCTCAAAATCTCTTCAGGTGTTGTGTCTTGCCTTGCGACAACTTTCACAGGTGTGTTCAATTGTCTTTGTATTCCGCTAACATGCTATGAGTTTAGCAAAATAACATAGATATAGTCCCTGATAATGTGGATTAACTACATTTTGGAGCAGACGGATTTTTTTTTTTGGTAAAGACTTATATTTGAACATTATGCGTAAATAAGACAGGTATAATGCAGTAGAGAAATAAAAACAAACTTCTAACAAGTAACGTTCCAAACGCTATAGTTGCCATGAATAGATCATGCCATAGAAATCAGATCAGGGTTGACAATTATTAATTTAAAGCAAATTTACTATTTTTTTCTTTGACTAATGATTGCATTTGTTGATATTACAGTAACAAACTGCGTGTACTGATATTTCTTCATTTCTGTCAACAGTTCCCCTTTCCATCTATGCCTTCACTCTTCCTCTACCCTACATCGGAGTGGTATCATCCCTTCCCACAGGCTTCGTGGCAGGAGCATTCATCCTTCTCGTCGGCCTCTTACTCTACTCATGGACACCGGCTTCATGTTCAATCTCACAGCCACCAAGATCTACACCGCCTTTGACTCAAAATTAGATTAAATTCTTTTTGCAACTTGTGTCCTGTAAATTTTGTTCCTGTGCTTGTGACTGAGAAGAGCAAAAGTTCTTCCAGTTGCCACCATTTGTATTTAGCAACTAGAAATAAACAACAGTAATAACAAATGGAAATATATATGTGTGTGTGTGTATCTATAAGTCACTTGTATCTTAGAGAGGAGAAATGCAGGTATATTTACACAATGGCGGCTGCATTTGCAACAGAACTGAAATGAATGCATTCATCTCCCGTGCTTTCGATGTATCACGTGTGTTTTTGATTTTGTGTTTTCAATCCATTTTTCATGTTTCGAACCTGAAAATGTCGCGAATGGAAATGCATTTTTGGGCGTGTTCGCGAGATTTGTTTATTGAACTGAATCCAACGCTTTTAGGTGTGTCCTTGAGAGGGAGGGGGAGAAGACAAGGGTCCTCCTATATTAAAGAGAAGCAAGTTGCCTGAGATACATTGCATCCCTACTCAAGAGAACAAATTAATTTCACACCTGATCACATGGCCTCCACCAAAATATTCCCTCCCGACCATTCTTCGCTCACTCTCATCTTTCATATTAAAATACAAGGTCCACTTGACTTGTATAGTTTAAAGCTGGAATTTTTTCAATGCTTTCGCAGGTTGTCAGAAGGGAAAATACACGACTGCTAAAAAATAGAGCTGCCTGCAGGCAGCCATGGCTGTAAACGGACCAATTACACGTAACCCCCTGGCATTTGAATTACTACATAAACCCTTCCTCACCCCGACACCTAACTCCTTTCCAAGCTGAACGCCTTATTATAATGGTGTTGAATTGATTCTTTGGTGTATAACTACGAAGATTTTGTATAATGATTGACAAATTTCTGCAATCTAAACAAAGATAAATAAATGTTGTTGATGTATTTTAGAATCTTTTTAACTTGTAACTGTCAAACGTGATTATCGCAAATTAGTTGTTTGATTATAAAAAATCGAATGAAAACATGAAAAGTCACTGTTTGATTAGACCAAGGTATATTTTGAAAATATAATTATTAAAATATAAAAAAGTTAATTTATTTTAAAATTTCGATAAATATTTTTTAACAAAAATAAATATATTATTGTTGTATGTAATATTATTAGAATTTGAAATATAATTAGATGACCTTTCTAAGTTACTTCAAATTAAAAGATATAAAAATAAATTTTAATTTATTTTTAGACCGAAAGTAATTAACCTTCTAAAAAATAAGTTTTAAATTACGAACATAAACATAAGTAAGTTCACTTTTAATCGCTTTCCTTTATTTTCTGGAAACCAATGGATTGGGTTTATGTACTTGAAACCAGAAGCGCAGTACTCGGAAATCTCAAGGGCGTCTGATTTTCCACTTTCGAAGTCTTTTTCAACAATTCTATTAATATTTTATCAATTTAGTTAGAATGAATTATTTTGGTTCGACAATATCTTCTGAAAGGCCAATAAATCATTATAAATCTTGCTGCTTTAATTTAGTTTCAGCTCAGTTTCGTGTCTTCTCAGATTTTCCGAGCTTTTTTCGGAATTTTCAGGATTAAAAACTCAAAGCTGAAAACACGTCGAATAATACCTAATTGGATCTGTGTTCCGATCCTAATGGATATAACTTGATTAAGGTTTGGAAGCAGGCTGTTTTCTTTGGCTTCCTTGTCCTTATTGCTGCGCTGCTGCCGGAGAGAGCTATCACAGATATGATGTGTTATTATATATGATGTGGGAATGCTATGAATTATGGAATTTTCTAGGGGTTTATATGTAAACCTCTTAACAAAATTATTAAAGGTGAATTACATATAACTCTTTCAAATCTTAATAAATTTCATATTTTTCTTTGAAAGTTAAAGAATTACATTTTTTTTCTTTTAATTATTATATATGTTACAAAAATCTCCTCGAATATTTATTTACTATTAAATATTTCATCTGAACAACATTCAAGATGAATTAAAATGACAAAAATATCTTTACCTTCTTAGAGGCGATGGAATTTTTTTCAAAGACATAATTTTTTGTAATCACGATAATTTTATAAGGAGTTTTTCGTAATTTTAATTTTGGGATTTTTCCACACAATTCTCCAAAATTAATTTTATTTTCGAGCAACCCAAGAGATTTCAGTGTTTTATTTATAACCCCATGATTCTAATTTAATTTAAATTTTGGCAAAAAATTTCTTTTTCACCATTTGTAAATTTTCATCTAAACCCTCAATATTATTTATTTATTTATTTATAATTTTTTTTCATTAGCATCTCATCCTTCTCACTTTCTTTTTTTTTTACAAATAAACCATCTATAAAATTTTAAATTATAAGTTTAATATTTATATATTTATAAATGTCTCCCAAAAAGTTTTATTTATAAATCAGTCTAAATTCTATATTTTTTGAATAAAATTTAATATATTGAAGGTTTTAAATGAAGAGTTTATTTTTACAAATAAGCCCTCAATAAAATTTTAAATTATAAGTTTAATATTTAAACTTTTATAAATAAATCTCCTCAAATATTTTTTTACATATAAGTCCAAATTTCCTTTTTTTCTAAATATTTTTTTTTACAAAAAGGACGTTGAAAGTTTTAAAACTTAAAATTTTAAATTACAAATTTAATATTTGTACATATATAAATAGGCCCCTTGAAGATTTTTATTTACAAAAATATCCAAAATTTATTATTTTTCAAATAAAATTTTATAAAAAAGATCTTAAAGGTTTTAAAACTTTACAAATAAGTCCTTATAACTAATTTTTAATTTTCTTAAAATTACAAATCAACCCCTGAAAATGATAATTTGATAATAATCTGC
Source organism: Trichopus zeylanicus subsp. travancoricus (assembly GCA_005019695.1). Taxonomy (NCBI): domain Eukaryota; kingdom Viridiplantae; phylum Streptophyta; class Magnoliopsida; order Dioscoreales; family Dioscoreaceae; genus Trichopus; species Trichopus zeylanicus. Next base: position 46,500 of record RXID01022413.1, read on the forward strand.
TACAAAGTTATCATCCAAAAATAAAATAATATTTTATATATTCTTCTATTTTTTTTAATCAAATGACAAAAATAAACTTATACATATTTTTTCAAATTTCATCACAAAAAATAAACTATAATTTGTTATTTAACTATCCTCAAACTAATTTTAGTTTATTTTTTGTGATGAAATTTGAAAAAATGATTGTAAGTTTATTTTTGTTATTTGGATCAAAAAAATTATAGTAGAATATGTGAATGTTTATTTTGTTTTTGGATGATAACTTGATAGCAGATAATTGTCAAATTGTCATTTCAAGTGCTAATTTATATTTTTAAAAAATTTGAGATTTTTTTAAAAAAAATAATTATTAGGACCTATTTGTAAGTTTTAAAATCTTTAAGATCCTTTTGGTAAAATTTTGTTTGAAAAATAATAAAATTTGGACATATTTATAAACAAAAAAAATTTGAGAGGTTTATTTGTAAATATACAAATATTAAACTTGTAATTTAAAATTTATTGGAGATGTTTTTTGTAAAAGTAAATATTTTATAAGTTTTAAAACTTTCAAAGTCTTTTTTGTAAAATTTTATTTGAAAAAGGTAGATTTTGAACTTAGTTGTAAATAAAAATCTTTCAAGGATTTATTATAAAAATACAAATATTAAATTTATAATTTAAAGTTTTATGCATAGTTCAGTTGTAAAAATAAACTCTTCATAAAGTTTAAAAACTTTCGAGATGTAAAATTTTATTTGAAAATGAGAGAATTTAGATTTATTTATAAATAAAAATTTCAAAATCTGTATCTATAAATGTAGAAATATTAAATTTAAAATTTAAAATTTATTGAGAATTCATTTGTAAAAAAATTTCAAAGAAATAGAAGAAGATGAAATGTTAATAAAAAAATTATAAACAAATAAAATAAAAAATTTTGATGGTTTAAATGAAATTTATAAAGGGTAAAAGAATAATTTTTAAAAAATTTAAATTAAATTAGAATCAGAGGTTATACATAAATACTAAAATCTTGGGGGCTGCACATACAAATTTCAAAATTAAAATTACAAAAATCTCATTATAAAATTATTATAATTATAAATAACTTCACAAAAATTATATTTTTGTAGGAAACTTCGTCCCTCTAATAAGATAAGGATATTTTTATCCTTTTAATTTATCCCAAATAATATTAAATGAAATATTTTTCATATATTTTTCAATTTAACGACAAATAAATACTCTTTTTTAACATATATAATAATTTAAGATAAAAATATATTTTTTAAATTTTTTTAAAAAATATAAATTATTAAAAATTTAGAAAATTATATGCAATTCATCCATTATTATTAAATGCACTAAAGCACGAGAGTCGCGACTATCGAGCGCGAGGAAGAAGAAGGGGAAGGGGAAGGGGAAGAGCAATGGTGCTATACTTGGGGGCGAGGGAGCTCTGTCTACTGGTATTGCTGGCATTCTCGATTCTCGTACTTCCGCTCATTCTGCCACCTCTACCTCCGCCGCCGCCGTTTCTTCTCTTCGTCCCTGTGGGCATCATGCTCCTCCTCGGCTCCCTGCTGCTTCTTCCCTCCAATGCATCCCTCTGAGTATGGTTTCCTTCGCTCATTCTTCTTTGTGTTTCACTATTATCGGTTGTTGCCTGTTGGTGCAATCCATTTGAATCCATCAATTTCTTCTGAACTTGTTGATCGTCATATCATCCATCTTTGCTTGCGAATGTTTATCTTTTCAAGCTCAACACATCGTTGTGCAATTAAGAGTGTTAGTTCAGGATGCACATATGACAGCATCCTATGAAAGCTTGGACAAGTGTATATGAAGAGACAAAAATCGAAACAGAAGAAGTTGAGGTCCCGCGTTCACTGATAACAAGACAGGAAACGAAGGAGATGAAAATTATTGATAAGCAAAGGGGCCAACTTTAGCGTGTTGCTTTCAACTTGTCGATGTTTGGTTGGATCTGGAAGAGCTTGATCTTAGTTCTGGTTTACGATATCCGACTATAATGTGTTGAAGATTCGAAAGAAAATATTTTAAGTTGAAGAGGACCAAGTTGCATGAGATGCTTTGCATCGGTTGATGAAAGAATTAGCTTCATACTTGAGCAAAATGAGTTTTTCTATATTTCTTCAAATTGATTTATTTCTCCATTGTAGAGTTTCAATTTCTCTATATTTCATGTTTAACTTGTGAATGTAATGAACAACAAACATAGATAATCACTGTTTACTCAAAAAATAATAATAATAATAATAATCGTAAGAATGCTGCGGGTGCAACCAGGAAAGGATAGGCGCAAAGAAGGAAGAGACAAAAAGATTCCAGGTGAAGTTGACGTCTTGGATTCTTGGTTGAGATCACTTTTTTTATGCCCAAAGCTTCTCAGGTTCATTGCATCTGCGTGTAAAGAACAATAGAAACAGTTGTCCTCACAAAAAAGGAGGGAAGGATTTCAAGTTTCAAAAGCAAGAGCTGTCAACTCTGTATTTATTTAGGAACTATCGAAGCTCCTAGGTTTTCTCTGAATAGAAAAATAGCTCTTGTTGAATCCAAGCATAGCTCACTTGAAGGAAGCTGTAGCCTGCTGCAACTCCAAAGATGCGTACAGCGGTTGTTTGTTAGGTTGAATACATGGTGCTGCTTCATCTTCTTCTTCTTTGGATCTTTCACATGCTGTACGTACGTCCTTAAAGCAATGACCTCAAATCCTAAAACCTTCTTTTCTTCTTTAGATCTTTTACAGGCTATATTCGGAAAGGAAACCCAAAAATTAGATCTTTTACATGCTATATTCTGGAAGCATGCAATGACCTGATCAAAGCCTAAAATGGTGGCTTCGGGTACGTGCAGTGATTTCAGCGTGGTACAAGAATAAGTTTATTCTCCAGCAAATCAAAATAGACATTTGTGGAATAGTTCATTAATTATTTTATCAATCAATCCATCTTCAGTGATCTATTATTGCTGCTTGCCAATAGAGTTGTCAAGCTGTAATTCCAAATTGATTTTGGGGTATTTTAGCCTCGCTTGAGGCATCCATGAGATATAAAGGGACAATCATGTTCGGGAAAAAAAAAAAAAGTCAGTCTACCCTAATCCAAGTGGGTTCGTATTATAGACAAATAAACAGCAAATAAGAATGGCTCCAAAAGAATATGTGACAGATGCTCAAGTATCAAGCTAATTCTTTCATCAATAGATGCAATGCATCTCATGCAACTTGGTCCTCTTCAACCTACAATATTCTCTCTCATAAGCTTTAACTCATGATGTACGCTACAGTAATAAAGAACAAAGGCTGGGCTACTACTGCACTCTCAACCAAACAACCAACGACAACTACATCTTGCTTTTGAAATTTCATCTCCTTTGCTTCTTACAACTGTTACTGTTCCTGTTTCTTTTATGTAGATGCAATGAACTTGGATCTTTTGTCTCTTCCATCACTTATCCAAGCTTTACACTCCAATTTGTACTATAATATCTCTAACTTGTAGAGAATAAAGGGCTCACAAGGTAAGATTGAGAACAGTAGAACAGAGTAGGGGATGGAGGATCGATGCTTCTGAAGTGCCGTTAATGTCCGAAAAATTGTTGGCATGTAATACCGGCGTTTTTTTTAAAATAATCAATATATATTCAAGTCAACATAACCATCAAAAGAAAAAAAAAGAAAATAATGAAGGTGTAAGTTGAGTGAGATTTGACTAGAGAGAGACAAATTGTGATTCCACAGACCAAAATCGATACCAAATTCTATGTTCGGTAACATGCTAGATCATGTTTACATAGTGTTGTTGTCCAAAATTTTCTCTGAATGCATTAGAGTAGGATAAATAGTTAACGCTACGGGCCAATACGTTGCCGATACATAACCAAAATGTTAATAGTTTGAGCTCATGAGACTGAATCCCAGTCCGAGAGATCTGTTGAGTTTAAACCGTGGAGCGGACCACTATATCGTCCTTTACTCCTTTGAAATTTCGTTCATCAACTTTTCTTCTGTCAAGCGTTATTTGGACATTAATACTTTTTCTCAGAAGACAGGTACAATGAACCCTAGAGCCCTGGACGTCATCTTGGAATATTTATCTCCCTCTCCTACCCACTTGCAGCAGGATTCCGATATAGGTTTCCTCCTTTCCGTCCCATTCTCTTCATTTCTTGCAATAATAATAATAATAAGGAGAAAAACAAAAGATCAGAAAACCTTGATTACCACTTGATGTATGTTACAGGCTACCAGAGCTCATCATACACTGAAATGAAAAGGAAGAACAAAGATAATTAGATGGGAGGAGCTAGAGTGGAAGACGAGGAGGCGAGGCTTGCATTGTGCGAGGGGAGCAGCAGCAAGAGACCGAGGAGGAGCATGATGCCGACGGGGATGAAGAGAAGAAACAGAGGTGGCGGCGGCAGAGGAGGCAGAATGAGCGGGAGCAGTATAAGCAGCAACGTCAACAACAACAGTAGACATATTGCCCTCTGCCCAAAGTATCTCACCATCTATTCTTCCTCTTTTTGTTCTTCACCTTCTGCTTCTTCTTCTTCTTCTTTTTTTCTCTTCTTCTTCTCCTTCTCCTTCTCTTTCTTTTTTTTCTTCTTCCTCTTCTTTTCCTAAGGAAGGGACGGCATCAGACTGAGCTGCTAGGCGTCGGGGTCAGTGTCAAGAATATGCAGCATTTCACAAGTTGTAAGGGCAGTCGCGTCAATGAATTGGATCGAGTCGGTCTCGGGCTGCGCTTCCAGGGCTTGTCCGTGCAATCACTAATCCAATGCAGGGAATTTTTCACCTCAGCCCTTGACATCAACAATTTTAAGTACGCCTCCCCCATCATTTTAGTAATTCTTTTTTGTTTTTTTTGGGAACCAGTTACCTAATTGTTCTGCGAATACACAAAAAGCAGGCTGTTGTCTGCAACAAAATTATAAAGCATAAAATCCCTATAAAACTCTAATAAAATTTGAAGTATTTGACATAAATCTCCCGGTTTTGATGTTGTCTAATCAATCCAAATCAAAGTCTGACTAATGATCGATGACAGGTAACTAGCATACTATTTAACATTAAAAAATAGAGTTTTTAATAAATAATTACTTAAAATTTTATAAAAATTACTTCTTATTTTATATTATAAATTTATAAAAATATTGTCACAACTAAAATAATTAAAAATTATTTTATTTTAATTTAATTTTATCAATTAAAATGATATAAAAGAATAAATTATTTTTATTCGATTTTATTTCTAACAAATGGTTCCTAATTATTGAATAATTGATTTGATAAAATTAAATTTTAAATTTTTAAATTTATAAAATCGGATAATCGATCTCTCGTAAAAATTAAAATAAGTAAATTATTTTATATATCAGTTTAATATTTATTTAAATTAAAAAAAAAAAAGAATAATTCGAACGTTTATATTAATTTTAATTGATAAAATCAAACTGAAATAGAAAATTTTTTTTTTTTTGAGATAATTTTGTATAAATTTATAATATAAAATAATTAATTTTTTATATTAATAATAATAAGAGAAATAATTTTTGATAAAATTATAAATTTATTAAAAACTCTGAAAAATAAGTCTTAACTCTTCCGGTAGTTGGTCGGCTTGTGAACGAAGACCTTGGTGCAGTAAAATTACGAAACACGGGGAGTTGGATTTAGTTGTGTCCTCGAGATCATGGGTATCTCTATAGGGACCAGTACGTAAAATACGCAAAATCTCGGGCCTGCGCGCGTACTCCATGGTCCGGGGCGGGCAATCGGTAGCGTGTTTTGATTCTTTTGAAGAAGAGTGGTCATCTTCTCGTTTGCGACAGTACAAAGCCGTGTGACACTCGACCACGATACAAAGTCTAATTTTGTAACAGACAAACGCTAAATTTGGGTCCGGTGAACGATCACACACACACAAATCAACAGAAATTTTTTTTTTTTTAAAATTTGTATATAAAATATTTCCGTGATTCGATATGGTTAATCGCGTACCACCGAATATCAATTTTACTATTGCTAGATATCAAAAATCATATAATATAAGAATTTTACGGTGGATCACATAATTTTAACGGTCAAACTATCTTAAATTTTTTTTGAAATTTCTGACAATCCCTTATATTTTTAAATGTCTTTAATAAATAATTACTTATCTTATTGTGAATTTACGAAAAATCACACATTATTAATAAAAAATTACTTATTTTATATTAGAAATTTATAAAAAAATATATATCAATTAAAATATAAAAATAATTTTATTTTGATTTAATTTTATTAATTAAATTAATATAAAATTTCTAATAATTAGTTCATAATTATCGAACAATCGATTTAACAAAACTCAATTTTAAATTCTCGGTTTCATAAAATCGGACAATCGATCTCTCATAAAAACTAAAATAAGATAATTTTTTATATAAATTTAATATTTATTTAAACTAAAATCAAAAGAGAATGATTTAAACTTTTTATATTAATTTTGATTGTCAAACTAAAAATAGAATAATTTTAAATTTTTTTATTGAGATGATTTTTTATAAATTTATATTATAATCTGTGTGATTTTTTTTGCTAATAGTGATAAGGTAGGTGATTTTTCATAAATTTATAATAAGAAAGATGATTACTTGCTAAAAAGTAAAAACTCTATTTTTAAAATATATTATAATCTCCTGAAAATTTTTAAATTTAGAATTAACTCTTGCAGTAATAAACTTTTTAAATGAAAGTGTGAGTTTATCATTATTTATAAATATTTTATCTTATATATAGATAACTTATCTCATATATAATGTAAAGTATTTATATTTGAGATAAAACATTTATAAATAGTGATAAATTTATACCTTCATTAATAGAGTTAATTATTCTAGGAATTAATTTTCAATTTCAAAAATTTTTAGAAGCTAATAAGAAATTTCAAAAATACGAGAGGCTGATCAAAAATTTTAAAAAAGTTTAGAAGTTTTTTGGTAATTTTCTCGAAAGAATTTTAATGTAGCTTTTTTTTTCCAAATTTATCGAGTCAGCATAAAATTTGATGCATGCCAAATTCTTATTGTCCATTTACTCTCGATTGATCTACTCAAATTAATTAGGATGATAACCCTAAGTGCTAAACCCTAAACCCTAAATTCTATATGTTACTCGCTTTTTAAGTTGTTAAGTATGATGTATATGCTTTACATGTGTCATATCATAATATATATTATTTTGGTATTTGAAGAGTTTTAATTTATATTTTTTCATCATATTTCTGTCATGTATACTGGTACAAGTTTATAAAATATTATTATTTATCATAATAAGAAATTATTTTAATGTAAAAAAATTGATTAAAAAATGTGTTTTATTCTATATATTTTGCTTTCTATTATCTTAATAGAGATAAATTATAAAGTTACAATAATTAGCTACAACTTTAATCATTATGAAATCTAGATATTTTTTTAACTTAATTTCAAATATGAAATTGGTAAGTCGATACTCTTTCAATTCACCTTTATTGAATCATTATCAACTCATATACAATAAATCACAAAAATTAATTTTTTTAAAAAAATAAGAATAGCATAATAATGATTCATGATTTTTTTCCAAATAAGAAATCATGAATTTATAAACGGAATAAAAAAATATATTGCTTTTAAATAAAATACTACGAATCCATGAAAAGGGGTGAAATAAAAAAAATAATTAAAATTTATTTATGTATTTTTTTTTAAGTGAAAAAAAATATAAAGATAAAAATATTATGTTTGTTAAAATATTTAATATAAATTTTTTCATATAAATAAAAAGGATGATGAAAATAAATAAATAAATAAGAAAAAAAATAAATAAATAATTGAGCAAACACCACCGACGTTCCAATCCGCCGTAATTAGCAGTATGTCCATGCCTCCGTAACATTGGCGTAAAATACCACCCTCTGTATTTGATTTCGTCACTTACCGTCTACGTAATTGACAAAAATAATATAAATTTTTTAGACCAAATCCTGGTTTAGTCGCATGGCAATTCGAAACAAAAATATTTTAAATTTATTTTTTTCGCTTACAAAGCTTGTCACTGTCGTTTTTTCCTTTTTTTTTAATTAAATAGTCGCTGTTGTCTTGATCGCTTTAATTTATCGATAATCTTTTTGACCCGTCCACCGGTACGGAATCCGCGCAGGAAAATGGAGGCGAAGCATCGGACAGCTCGAGTCCTGGCGGATCGCCTGCGATCCGCCACCGCCGCTGCCGACGCCCTCGCCGAGATACGCCTCCTTTCCAAGCACGACGCCGCGATCCGCGCCCCCCTCGCCGACGCAGGCGTTGTCCCCCTCCTCGCCGGCCACCTCCTCGCCTCCGCCGACGCTTCTTCCCAGGAGCACTCCGCCGCGGCGCTCCTCAACCTTTCGCTGTCCTCCCCGGAATCCCTTATGTCAGTCCCCTCCCTCCTCCCCGCCCTTGCCGCCGCACTCCGCCCCCCGTTCGCCCCCGCCGCCTCCCAGCACGCTGCCGCGGCTCTATTCAGCCTGCTTGCCACCGAGCCCTACCGCCCCATCATCGGCTCCAACCGCGCCATCCTCTCCGCCCTCATTGATCTCGTCCGATCCCCTTCCTCCCCGACCAGATCCAGAAAGGATGCAATCAAGGCACTTTTCGGGATCTCGCTCTACCCGATGAACCGGGCGGCGATGGTGGAGATGGGCGCGGTGGCAGCGCTGTTCGGAGTGCTGGTCGGGGACGGGCGGAGAGGAATGGTGGAGGACGCGACCGCGGTGATCGCGCAGCTGGCGGGCTGCGGGGAGAGCATGGAGGAGTTCAAGAGATCTGCCAGAGTGAGGGTGCTGGTTGATCTGGTGGAGGAGGGAAGCGAGAGGGCGAGGGAGAACGCCGCGGCGGCGCTGCTGAACCTGGCGAGGAGCGGCGGGGAGGAGGCGGTGGAGGAAATCGCGGAGGTGGAGATGGCGGAGGAGAAACTGAGGGAGCTCGCCGAGAAGGGGAGCGCGAGGGGGAGGAGCAAGGCCGGGGAGCTGCTGAAGCTGATGAGAGACTGGAGGGAACGGTGGAGGAAGCTGGTCGACCCTCGGGATTTGTATTCGCCGGCGAGGCCGACATTCGAGGTTCTGTTTTGAATGATCTGGACCCCCCCGATTTGTTGTTCGTCGAGTGGGAAAGATTTTTTAATTTTTTAGCAAGTTATTGGCTTAAGCTGAGGTTATAATATTATATATATCTTGGACTGAAATATAATGAATTTCGTTGTCTGGATAATTTGATTCGGATATTTGTCTAGTTTTTCAAAAGTGCAGTATTCATATTTGGGCTTTTTTAAAAAAAAACAAAGAAAAAGCCATCAGAAATATGACTTATTTGCAAAAATCCCCCAATTTCATCAGTATTTGCAAAATTCCACCTGCCTTATGGACCTATTTTGTAAAAAATAATCTCGCAACATAGTCAAGTCCTAATAAAGCATAAATATTCACGGAATATTCCATAATTATAAGTTGTACTCCACCCCAACACGCTGACATGAATTCACTCATCACACTCCTCCCATAACAGCTGAGTTAATCTCTACCAATTAACATTCAACAAACTAGTTACTGCATCCATCTTCACAATGCATAAAGGTTCACAAACTAGAATATAGAAACCAATAAGCAAGAAGAACACAAACGAATTGAAGTCTACTAAACTGCTCGGCTGACTCAATCCTATGAATCTTTGTTCAATTCCTTCTTGCTTGCATGAGGATCAAACACGGATAAAGGTTCCACCATGTAAACAAGTTGCTTCTTTTTGTTACCGCTAGGACCTGCATCAGTTTGATCATTCTTTGCAATGCTGGGACCTGCATCAGTTTGATCATTCTTTGCAATGCTGGGACCTGCATCAGTTTGATCATTCTTTGCATTGCTGGGACCTACATCAAATAAGCCTTATACAGTATGTCAGGTTCTACATGAGATTACATAATACGTCAATGTAGAATTTGGAAATCTTGTAGGCGAAAACAGTAGGTATTCAAGAGAAAAACAGACGACCAAAAGAGGAAAATGAGATTGAACTAACAAAGGCAAATACAGAGCAATCATTGCAACACGAACAAATTATTGATTGACAGAGAACATGAACTCGAATCTCTTTCAAAAATTTAAAAGTAAATATATATTCTTTAAGATACATTGTTCAATTTAAATTGTATATATAGAGCGAAGGGAGGTATCAGACACATTTCTTGAGATTTTGAAATACAAAATAATGAACTACTCTGAAGCAAAAAATTGAGAGAAGCATAAATTACCAAAAAAAACAAATTTAGAAATAGCATAAACCAAGTGAAAAAAAGGCATGTAAGACACTGCATTAGTGAAACATGCACAAAGTAAATTTGCCAATGCAACAGGTATCACTATATACCTTCAGAATAATATGTCTTTGCTGATTTCAAAGTCCGATCGCCCTTCGGTTGTGTCGGACGTGGCCTTTTTTTCACATAATCACTCCTTAGAGGTTTGGGTGCCTTAAATGAAAATTGAGATAACGATGCTGGATAAGCGCACGCTGGGTCTTCAAGGAACCTGTCACACAAGAACACACATGTTACATCTAAAATTTTGAGCAACCTATAATTTATGCTAAGAAACACTTTTCCCAGGTAGTAAACAAATATGAAGTCATAGCTTTACACTTCAGCATTTAGTTAACAAATATGTGCCCATACATCATTTGAACTTGATATGAATGTTCTCATATAATTTGGCATTTGCAAAAAAAGGAAATGCAAAACGTTGTGCATACATACATTTTGACCTCACGAGCAGATCGGAGTGACATCCCTGTCGGTGTGATGTAGTAACTGAAAATAACAAACTTGTCATCATATAGATCAAACCCAACTTTTTTCACTCTATTAACTATGACTAGAATGTTAAAGCTGTAATAAATCAAAATCGTCCGAAACAATTCCACTACTTGTAACTGCTAAAACATTTTCGAGTTAAAGAGAACATACACGTCACAGAATTTGCTGCCTCCTTCACGTCTGAATCTTATCACTCGCTCCCATCCAGGAGGAGTTCGTGCAATGTCTGGTTTATCAATGGCCCATAACATTTTACCTTCTTGAGATACATCTGTGGGATCTTCGCATGACAGATTCGGCCGCCATTCTCGAGCCTGTGCACATACAAATTCTCTTTGTGAGAAGGCCTCACGAATTTCTTCATATTTTTCTTTGCTAGCAATAAGCCTCCACTTAAGGCATATCTCGCACTGCACAGCATATTTTCCAGAGGGTTCCCAAGAGCTTTGTGATACTGAGAAGCTTTGAACAGAAGGAGGGCCACTTTTGTTACTGTCTTGAATGTTGCTTGCGAAATTGGGGTCATACAGCACTAGTTGTTTTGAAGTTGATGGGCTCTCCTCACACAGTTTCACTCCATCTTTTGTCATAGAACCAATAGTATTTGCAGAAAGTGGTGTCTCTGGTTGTTCCTCCACTTTGGGGAGATTGGTCCTCTTGCTTTCTTCATAGATGCTTTCATCTGATTCAGTGCGATCCTGAAATCAATGAATACAACTCTAAGATAAAAATGGGAATATTATGTTGTCAAATTTGAATTACAGTCACATTTCAGTGGTAACCAACCAAAGTTTAAGTTCTTCCAACATATGACTAACAGAAAACTGTGAATACTTTCCTTTTGTTGCATAGAACTAACAAATTGTTCAAGTGAACAAAAAATCAAGTAAATAAATGAAAATATACAAAAACAGTACTTTTTGCATCTTACCACGTTAAATTTAGGATATGAACTCATTACTAATAATTCACATAATTTCACCAAAAGACGGGGAAAGAACAAATTTAGCAAGACTTAATAACTCGAATATTTACTGTAACAGATACTCTTTTCTCTTTACCTCATCTGAAGAATATGGTGCTTCCAATTGTTGCTCTGCATTGATGGGCTTATTGTATATGTCATCACATATGTTTGTTGCTATGGGTGTTGATGCCATGAGAACCTGCAATCCATAAAGACAACCTCGAGAATGAAAATAAAGTATGTTAAGTTGTCACGCAGAATTACAGCATTGCATGGTCAAGTCATTAACACTAAAAGACAAGGAAAGAACAAATTTAGTAACACTTGATAACCCAAACATCTATTACAACAAACATTCTTTTCTCTACCTTATCTGAAGGATGTGGTGCTTCCAATTGTTGCTCCACATTGATGGGCTTGTTGTATATGTCATCACATATGTTTGTTTCTGTGAGTGTTGATGCCAAGAGAACCTGAAATCAATAAAAACAACCTCGAGAATGAAAACAAGTATGCTAAGTATTCAAGCAGAATTACAGCATTACATGGTCAAAGTCATTAACATCAAAAGACTAGTAAAGAAACAATTTAGCAAGACTTGATAAATCAAACATTTAATATAACGAAAACCCTTTTCTCTTTACCTTATCTGAAGGATGTGGTACTCCCAATTGTTGCTCCACATTGACAGGCTTGTCGGACATGTCATCACATCTGTTTGTTTCTATGGGTGTTGATGGCATGAAAACCTGCAATCAATAAAAAGAACCTCGAGAATTAAAATAAACTATGCTAAGTTCTCGAGTAGAATTACAGCATTACATGGTCAAAGACATTTAACTCCAAAATACTAGGAAAGAACTAATATAGCAAGACTTGACAAATCAAACATTTAATATAATGAATACTTTTTTCTCTTTACCTTATCTGAAGGATGTGGTGCTTCCAATTGTTGCTCCACATTGACAGGCTTGTCGTATATGTCATCACGTATGTTTCTTTCTATGGGTGTTGATGCCATGAGAACCTGCAATCAATAAAAAACAACCTCAAGAATGAAAAGTAAAGAATGCTAACTTCTCAAGAACAATTACAGCATTACATGATCAGTCATTAAATTTACTATAACCATATAATAAAATAGATAATTTGACACACATCACAAGCACAACTAACAAGTAGATATTAAAATTTTGAAATATGATTACAGATATGCTCACATGGTGGAGAAGGTGAAACTCTAGGCCAATTTTCTCAAGTGAAAAAGGCAAGAGAGGAAATCAAAGAGAAATAGTGAAATGTTTTTTCCTTGTACATTATCACATTAAAATCAGGTCAAGTAAATTCCAATTTGAGCTTTGTCAAAAGTCTACAAAAAAAGAACTGATTGATAAGAGAGGATACATTATGCGTATAAATTTCTCCACCATATTGGATCTTCAAAGCATACTGTCTGATGTTGCCAAACCCACTGTAGACAATCGATGATACTATATTGAATTGAATCAACAAGCAATCTGATTTGTTTTTTGTAATAACCAATCATTTATGAAAAATTGGTTAAATCACAATATCGAGACTATACCTGTCGAAATTCACCAAAAGAATCTTGATGTAATTGGTAATTTTGATAGCAAAATGTTATTTTTCAAGGAATAATTTTCACTACAATGATATCAATTGGTATACGTGTCTACTATCATATAAGACTACTAATGCCACATGCATGTTGAAACAACAAATTATTCAATATCATGTGACCAAAATATATAGTAATATAGTAATATTGGGGTAGCCCCTAGGGCAACATAATTCTATTTTAGAAGTTAAAGTAATATCATCCTCTTATAATTCTGTTTTTAAGTCTTGAATTAATTTATCTTCCTCATTTTTCCATTTTCACTTTCATCTCCTCCTCAACTTATTTCAACTTTCCTATTTATCCCTTTTTACTAGAATTAAATAACATATTCATCTGCCTAGGCATCGTATTGCTACCTTAGCAGTTCTAAAACTAAGGTTATTAAGTCTTTTGATGGCCCATAACACAATACTCGTAGACAATTTATTAGCATTATATCCAGGGAATCATTTCACAAAATAGAATACAGACGCGTAAAACTATTATATTTTGAAGCTTCTAAATTTACGTGGCACAATCTTTTAGCTATAGAACAACTTTGCCTCGAATCTTCAAACATTTTTTGTCATTGATGCACTTGTCAAATACATGTGGAAATACTGTTCAAAGAGTTTTTATTAAATTTTCATGTTACAAACATATGTTATGCTTTCTGCCTATACACGTTAGAAAGTTCTGCTTGAGATTTTTAATAGACTTCTTTAATCCTACGAAATGCTATTGATCCCATGAAGACCCATCCCCGTAACGTAAAAAGAATGCTACAATGAAATTGCTTCTCATTCGATTTCCACACTGGAATTCCGTAACTTCCATTTCTTTCCCCAGGTGTAATGGGGCGTTGAGGGGCCCACACCCCTGAGCAGGAAAGATATCCGGTAAAGCCAGCTACACTAGAGAGCAGATATCCTACTCGTTCTTGCATTACGCGCCTGTGGGATGAGAGGAGGCTTGCTTGTTCGCTCACCGCAGCTATACTTCTCAGGACACTAACTCCTTAACATGAAACTCAGCGAAATCAAGATATTTGAGGGCGACCTATCTCTACATGCACAAATAAGTTTCACCCTCTAGATAAAAACATATCATCTACCTCCTTTTTTAGATACTCTTTTCTGTAATAAGTTTTTCGGCATCGTTAACTGAGGAACCAAAATTGTGTGCCAAGTAGCCTTTGCTAAAACCCAATTATCAATCACAATTTCAATAATGTTTGCATAAAATTTTTATCATTACTGATTTTATTTTTTTTGTTGCTAGCAATATATTGATGGGAGTTGCATGATTCAGTAGGAGCACCTGATAAATCTACTATTTCTCTATCGATATTACTAGTTAAACAATGGCCCATAGGATAACATTATCCAATCTAGTTAAACAATGCATGAACTACTGAAAAGGTGATGGAAGTCTTACTATGAAATTGGCTAAACATTCAACAAACGTGTATTTACATAGTTCAAACAAATGGAAACAAATTCAAGAAAATACTGATAATTAGAAAAAAAAAAAAGACAATTGGACTGTCATAAACAAAATTCTTGTTGCAAGTAGATTCTAGCATAGTCCTCCAGGTGGACAATAAGGTTGTATAGATTGTGTTTGGAGCTAAATCCAGGCTCTTTGAGCAAATACTCTGCAGTCGTTTAACTTGGACAGCAAGAAGAACAGTGGATGATGAGGGAGATGCTTGCCCATGAATTATACAGCATGAAGTTCCAATACCAATAAGAGTCTACAAATCCTTAGAGGCGTTTGGTCACAGAAAAGACCTAAATTTTTAAACCAAAATGTGGTATTGAGCAAATTTTGATTCTATCATCTTTTCTATTTGGAAAAACATTGACAACCCGAAACTCCACAACAGAAGCCACATTACATTTTTATCTTAAAAAAGAAAATGGAATAAAAAACAAGAACATCATGCTATAATATATCTGGTTTCCCTGAAAAACTCTGTTTGTATACAAAATATGCATCCCAACTAAACGGATACAAATATGGTACAAATTTCTGCATCATAAATTATCCACTTTCAGCTGTAGTATCCAATGACAGTTGAAAAAATGAATGCAAACAAGTCAATTTTAGACATTGCGATCAACATTGCAAAATGGCAAAAGAGGCAGTATTACTCAGTCATGAGACTAGCTAAATATTCTTAAACAATACAATTAACTTGAAAATAATTTATTTTAGTGAAAACAAAGACAACATGTATAGGGGGCTGTAGAAACAAGAACACAAACCGACAAGCAAGAAAAAACATCATTCATCTAAACAAAAATTTTGGGGGGAGTTGAAGAAAGGCAGGTGAAGAAAACACGTGTTATTGTAACCACAATAGAAAAACCTCCTACAAAGCAAGGGATTGGAGACCACTGCTATAGCAGTATACTAAACAGTGCAACCAAGATAAAGCGTTCCAACAAAAATCTAAAGCTAAAACCACGAATCAAATACAAAAATAGTTAAAAGGCCTTAAAATTAACAGAAATGAAGTAAACAATGGATTTGGGGGTAGAAGACGAAATTTATACCTGACTGGAGAAAACGTAACCGGAAGTTTTTGGGATTTTTCTGTCTGTTCCTCACTCCGATCACCTAAATAGACAAGAAAAAAGAGAAAAAAAGTGTCATATTTTGCATGAGAGAAGAAAATTTTCAATCAAATGCAATCTCAAAAGCGTGCTATCCCAACATTGAGATCAAGATAGAGCATCACTAATTAGATAAGAAAGACATCATACTTCGTGATAAATACCTTTAAAAGAACACAAAAATCAGCTCAAGCCTGAAATCTAGTGCAAAAATCATCAAAAAGTACCTCAAAATGGCAGCAAAGATGAAGAAAATGACTGATTTTGAACGAAGATCATGCCTGGGTAAAGCGAATTGGGGCAATGAACCAATCTCGGAGTGAGCGACGCACCTCAAATGTAACGCCATTAGCATGCTTCTGGGCATTACATATGTCGTTGCTTTTTGCACTTTCACCCCCAACAGTAATTTATTTATATAAAATCACATTACCTTGCCTTGTGATTGTTTTTCAAATAAATTGGCACAGAGATTGAGAGGATAGTTAAGAAGTTTTGTAGAAATTATGATAGTCAACTATTTTCTTTTTTACTTGGTAATCTTGATGGTTTTGGTTTTGGTTTTTGAATCACCCTTAGTGAATTTTCATATAAATATATAATAAAATAATTTTTTTCGAAAGTTAATTGTATTGAGTGCAAATATTTATGATAGTACTTAAATTAAGTTTAGAGCCTATGTTGTTTGATTCATTAGATAATATGCTACATTTAGATATTATTTATGATGAATGTAATATTCATTGAATAATATTTTGGAGTGAATAACAAACAAGGGACACCTCAAATGTAATGTCATTCACTTGTTTCTCGGGATACATATATACGTTACTTTTTGCACTTCTACCCCCAACAATAATTTATTTATATATAATCACATTACCCCTTGCATTGTGATTGTTTTTCAAATAAATTCCAATAGAAATTGAGAGGATGGTTAAGAAATTTTGTAGAAATCATGATAGTCAACTATTTTCCTTTTTACTTTGTAATCTTGATGGTTTTGGTTTTGATTTTTAAATCACTCTAAGTGAATTTTCATAGAAATATATAATAAAATAATTTTTTTCGAAAGTTAATTGTATTGAGTGCATATATTTATGATAGTACTTAAATTAATTTTAGAGCGTATGTTGTTTGATTCATTGGATAATATGCTACATTTAGATATTATTTATGATGAATGTAATATTCATTGGATAATATTTTGGAGTGAATAACAAACAAGTGACACCTCAAATGTAACGTCATTCACTTGTTTCTCGGGATACATATATACGTTGTTTTTTGCACTTCTACCCCCAACAATAATTTATTTATATATAATCACATTACCCCTTGCATTGTGATTGTTTTCCAAATAAATTCCAATAGAAATTGAGAGGATGGTTAAGAAATTTTGTAGAAATCAGGATAGTCAACTATTTTCCTTTTTACTTTGTAATCTTGATGGTTTTGGTTTTGATTTTTAAATCACTCTCAGTGAATTTTCATAGAAATATATAATAAAATAATTTTTTTCGAAAGTTAATTGTATTGAGTGCATATATTTATGATAGTACTTAAATTAATTTTAGAGCGTATGTTGTTTGATTCATTGGATAATATGCTACATTTAGATATTATTTATGATGAATGTAATATTCATTGGATAATATTTTGGAGTGAATAACAAACAAGTGACACCTCAAATGTAACGTCATTCACTTGTTTCTCGGGATACATATATACGTTGTTTTTTGCACTTCTACCCCCAACAATAATTTATTTATATATAATCACATTACCCCTTGCATTGTGATTGTTTTCCAAATAAATTCCAATAGAAATTGAGAGGATGGTTAAGAAATTTTGTAGAAATCAGGATAGTCAACTATTTTCCTTTTTACTTTGTAATCTTGATGGTTTTGGTTTTGATTTTTAAATCACTCTCAGTGAATTTTCATAGAAATATATAATAAAATAATTTTTTCCGAAAGTTAATTGTATCAAGTGCATACATTTATGATTAATTTTAGAGCGTATATTGTTAGATTCATTAGATAATATGCTAAATTTAGATATCATTTATGATGAATGTAATATTCATTGGATAATATTTCGGAGTGAGCAACGAACGAGGACACCTCAAATGTAACGCCATTCACTTGCTTCTCGACATACATATGTACGTTGCTTTTTGCACTTCCACCCCCCAATAGTAATTTATTTATATATAATCACATTACCCGTTGCCTTGTGATTGTTTTTCAAATAAATTCGCATAGAAATTGAGAGGGATGGTTAAGAAATTTTGTAGAAATTAGGATAGTCAACTATTTTTCGTTTTTACTTGGTAATCTTAATGGTTTTGGTTTTTGAATCACTCTCAGTGATTTTTCATATAAATATATAATAAAATAATTTTTTCCGAAAGTTAATTGTATCGAGTGCATACATTTATGATAATACTAAAATTAATTTTAGTGTATATTGTTAGATTCATTGAATAATATGCTAAATTTAGATATCATTTATGATGAATGTAATATTTTTTGGTGTGTAATAAATAGATGCATTATGGCAAACAAAAAAATTATTGATTATTGATTATATTTTCAATTGGATTTTGTTTAATTTAAAATTTTATTGAATTGATTTGATAGGAAGACGGTAGATTAAATAAAATAATTTGTGGGAGCCTATAAAGAAGGAGAACCATCATAATTGGCTGAGACAAAATAAATTTTGGTTGAGTTTGTTGATATATCTCACCTAGAGTGAAATTTCAATAATCTTAGTTGAAATAAAAATATCAATCCACCTTATAATATATGTTGTAATAATTTAATAAATATTTATTTAGTTCATAATTAATTAATCAATAGCTAGTCGTATAGTTCGTCTTCATTAGCACCTGCAAAACTATAGCGAAAACGTGTGCAAGTGCAATAAACAAAAAGGAAGAAAGTACTGGATATTATTTTTTTCGGAAAAGGATGTTAAAAAGTATAAGCTATTCGCGCCAGATAGGGGTCGAACCTATGACTTTCTGCTTAGGAAACAGACGCTCTATCCACTGAGCTACAGGCGCCTTGTTGGCGAGTCTAATTTAATATTTATTATAATAAAATATATTAGTTGCGTACGTCCCCACCATCACATGAGCTGAGCTGGCGAGAGATTTCGAACTTGCACTTGAACATGTGAGCCACTGCACGTCCCCGCCTCAGGTGCTCCGCCCTGCTCCTCACGCGATTTTCCGCATAAAAGAAAATCCAAAATAAATCGGTTTATACTTTATATTAGAATTAATTTATTCTCGAATAAGTAAATTTTATTCCAATATTATCACATTATTCTGATTTATTCTTACCATAAGCTGACCTGCTAAAATTTATCCAATAATAAAGTGCATCGATTTACATTTACGAAACACTTCTAAAATCCAACGTATCTATTTTCTCTACTGAGTTGCATTCCTGCAAGGAATCAGATCTCGAGGCAAATATACGGATGATCTTGACTCGACCATGTCGTCCTCAGGGACGGGTCCATTTCGGATCGGCTTGTGTTTCGCGTCCACAAAGTCCACAACGAACCCTGTCGGAAGAATGAAATTCCCGAACTATCCCCTTCGTGTACGAAGTAGTCGCCAAATCTCGTTTAATGAAATGGACCAAAGATTTCACTCGAGTTTCTCACCCAAAAGCATCCGTAAAAAAGAGAGGATAAAAAACATTTTTTTACGACCAATTTTTGCGCATACACCCCTGGTAGTTGAATATTATTGTTCGTTGGACATATTTATTTCGACATTTAGCTTTTCTTAGGGACGTAGACAACATTTTAACTATACAAGGGTGATATACGCACAAAAATCCCTTTCATGGGACCACCCAACAAAAACAAAAAAACAAAAAACAGCACCAAGGGGAACCCCACTTGGCCTGTTGTCTACCTTGCTTGCCACCCCCTACAAGGCTGAAGGCTGGCCGCAGCAGGTGAAAAGCTAAAAGCGAAGCTTATGCTTCAATACTACCATATTTGTTTTTAATTAATTTACTCTACCAAAATTACCGACCTCACCTAGCCTCCACTTCTTCTTTTTTCTCCAATACAACCTTGCAAATATCTAAAATTACAAATACATTTATACAAAAAAAAATAATTCTATGATGGATCATATTCCAGAATAAATTAAAATTTAACCATTGAGTTTAAAAAAAAAGTGAGAAGTAATTTAAGATGCATTAAATTTTTATTTTTATTACAGGAGTGAGTAAATTTAATAAATCGTAACGATTCTATGCTTTTTAAAATCAAAATTAAATTCTAGTTTTTGAAAATTTCATAGTAAAAAATATACCGACTTAGATTGAAAATCGATATTTTGATTCCAATTTTAAACTGATTTTAAAGTGATTCTAAAATCGATATAGTAAAATCTTAAACTATTAATTTTAAAAAATATTTTTATGATATTATATTTTAAAATTTTGATATAATTTATAAAATAACATTTATAATGGTATCCATCAATATCATGATTTTGATGAAAATTGAGAAAGATATTAAAAAAAGCATAAATATGAAATTAAAGTTTAATATATATGTAATTATATTATATATAAATAGATATCTATGGATAATATATTTATATATTTATATAAAATTAGTATAATTCTGATTTATCGATTTTTTGCAAAATATAGAATGACAACAAATAAATTTTACAAAATTGATTTTTTGGTATAATTGTCATCAATGCAATATGCCAAATATCTTTTTTTTCACTCTCACTTTATTGTAAATAAGGGACCATGATTTAATTTAATTTTAAGAGTATAAAATATGAGGTATGATCCATCTATCCCAACCCATGCAGATACGAGGAACCTGCTTTGCACAGATAGGATGAAAATGACGATTACTGAAGGGGCATAATTGCAATTATCACTTGGGTCCATGTTTCATTTTTTGTTTTCATGGCGGTTGAATGCAAAAATGGGGAGGCTTTGAGGGGAAGCAAGTGAAGAGGAGATTCCCGTAGAGTTGTGGGCAGCAGTGCCAGGTTGGAGCGCCGTGTCTTTTCATCCCCCCATCGCCATTCCATCCCCTTCTTTCCTCCTCCTAACCCCGCTCAAAACCCCCACAAAATCCACTGCAAAAACCAAAAAAATTAATTTTTTTTGGGTTTGCCACCCACTTTCCCCTCCCCAGATCGATATGCGCATCCCCGAGCTCGATCCGGATCGGGATCGGGATGTGATGTAATTGCTATGCCGCGCCGCCATGTCGTCCGCCCCCGCCGCCCTCCCGCCGGCCTTCGAGCGCCATCGGGCTGCTGCGTCGAACACGGTCATTGTTTTGCCTTTTTTTTGTTGCTAGTGCTTTTCAATATGAGCTGGGTTTTTTGTTTTTCTTGTGCTCATTTGGGGATTTTAGCTGTGGTGATGTCCACCTGATGTTTTGGGAATTTGAGTGAGGGTGTTTTGGAAATGGGGGTTATTCGGGCGAAATTGTTATTGATGTGTGTCGTGAGCGGCTGTGATTTGTTTATTTGGGGATTGGCGGTCAATTAGGAAACCATTTAAGTATGGATTAAGCTTTTGGAATAATGAAGTCGTAGAAGTATCATCTGTCAATCGGTTGGTGACTACAATGAAGAGTGCATTTACAGATTGAGGTGCCGAATATTAAACAGAAAATGTAAGTGCTTGACAAAATGGTTCCTGGCGCTGTTTTGAAAATGGGGATCATTGCAACAAATTTGGTGTTGGTGTGTGCTGTGGAAGACTCTGGCCTGTTTGTTAAGGGAAAGAGTTTTTGTAACATTGAAGGAATGAATTTGGTGGAGTTAGTTATATCAATAAATCTTTTAGCAACTATAATGAAGGGGGCATTATGATGAGGAGATTGAGGTGCCGGATCTTAAATGGAAATTGGTAATTACTTGACAAAATGATTGCTGGTGTTCTTTTGGAAATGGTGTTCATTACAGAAAATCGGCATTGATGTGTGCTGTGGAGTGCTGCGACTTGTTTATTGCTTAGGGAGAAGAGTTTCTGGCACATTGGAAGAATGAATTTGAAGGAAGTTTTTAATCTGTTGATTTTTTGGAAAGTAAAATGAAGAGGCCATTACAATAAAGAGAAGGTTGAGGTGCTGGATCTTAAACAGAAAAGGTAACTCACGAGTGCTGTTGAAATGAAGCTCAAAAGAATGCCATGAGTTCTAGATAACTATGTCTAGAGGAGGAGCATTTTTATACTCTTATGATACTAATCTAGAGCATGGTTAGATGCATGGAGGATTGTTTTGTTACCTCCTTTGATGCTATTTGTAGGACTTGACAAGGAAAAGGGAGTAAGCTAATTCCAACATGTTTTATGCCTTTTGCCCTTCTTTTTCCAATTATTTGTATATCTTCTTCATTACATTGGTTTAGTTTTAAGTTATTCCTTTCCATTTGCTATTGGCTATCTAAATAGGAGTCAAGTATGATAACTTGACACTCTAGGTAAGCACTGATTACTAGCTAACTGTTTGGGATAATTGAGTGTTTCTGCCCATATCATACAAGAGCACTCAAAGGAAGATTCCATCACTAGCTATTCATTTTCTTCTTAGAGATAGATATATGAGGTAAGTTTGTCTCTGTAGTAAGTATGGGAAGGCATTGTAACAAAATTAGATATTTTGAGACTGGCTTATATAGGTAATAATAACTTTGAGCTGAAATGTCTATGGAAGCTTGCCCCTGATCTTCTCAAATCCTGTTCCACTTATATCATGGATGATTCTGCTATAACAAGGGTTATCTGTCTTGTTGCATATAACATTTTTGCAGCATTCTGGACACTTAGTTATATTCGGTATGTGTTTATACATATTTTTTTCAATCTATAGATGGAAACATATATTTTTTTTTCAATCTATAGATGGGCAAAGTTGCATATATCTTCTTTGGACATCCACTATACATGGTCCTCAGGGGTTATCTTACTTGTTGCATATAACATTGTTGCGATATTTTGGACACTTAGGCTTAGTTTGGTAATGTGTTAAAGTTGGTTAAGGGTGGGGATAAAATGTACTGATTACATTTTGTGTGGTGGAGCATGAATTACATTTTAACCTCATCCCTTAACATAATTTAACATATTACCAAACTAATCCTCAGTTATGTTTAATATTTCTTTTTTCCATCTATAGAGGGCATAGTTGTATTTGATGTTTTTTCGATCTATGGATGGACAATGTTGGAGTTGCCACTGGAGACAGGGTAGTGGATGCCATTATGGGGGTGAACAATGGTGGTGGGACATTAGAAGAGCGTTGGTGGAGGTGATGCCAGGGACTTTGATTGCCACATCCTCCCTTGGGATCCCACTATTGCCTTAGTCAACTCCTGATTGTCACCTCTATGAACTTCTCACCATCACCTCAGTTGAGTCCTTGCCATCATCTAGGTTGATGCCTCCTTTAGTGTCCTCATTGTTGTCCACCTCCGCGGCAATATCCTCCACACTACCTCTTATGGCAACTTCACCTCTTGGTTCATCTCCGTCTTCTGATATGCTGACCCTTCATAGCCCTTTCCGACCTAATGCTGCTCCAAAATTCAACTTCTTGGCCATGCCATTGGCCTAACTTGCATCGGCCTCCTTGCTGGATTCATTGGCTCCAATACCATCTCCAACCCCTTCTTTGAAGCCTCCTTTGTCTCCTATTCAGTTCAGTCCTGTTGACTCATTGTCTTCAATTGCAGCTTCCGCATGATAGTTCCATTTCTTAGAATTCATCTGCAAAAAAAGCTTATAGATCCAGCCACAATGGTAGCAGGAATACTTTGGCAATGCCATCATTGTGAATGGCAAGGCCTGGCCTTGATTGCAGGTCTAGTGCCATAGCTATGACTTCCAGATTATCAATGCCAATGATGCCCGATTCTTCTGCTTCTACCTCTCCAATGGCTCCTTTTTTCCTACATTGGCTCTAATTCCTTTACCTACCCAAGCCTGTCAAATCCCATGAGTTCCTTCTTGTGCCGTCGGACATTGTCGACGTGATCATTGACTTCTCTTAGTTTTTCAATATTTAGGTGTATAAATGCAAAAAAATCCTTTTTGGTGACCAATCAACAAAAATTAAAAGATAAAACTGACCCCACTGGCCTCTTGTCTATCTTACTTGCCAACCCCATAAGGTTTGGCTGCCGCAGGTGAAAAACTAAAGGGAAAGCTTCAGATTAAGTACTACTGTGCTTTTTTTTTCATACGTAACCTTGAAAATGTTTGAAATTACAAAACTATCAATGTAAAGATAGTATTTGCAGGCTTGGACTTGAGTCTAGCTCGAAATATTTATTCTAATAAATCAAGTTTAGGCTGGGTTCTAATAATTTATAAATAACATTCTAGTGTTGGTCATGAGGTCATTTCTTTTTCTCTAGAATGATTTCCTGATTATGCCCATGAGAAAGATGATAGACTATGCCAAAAATCAAGAATACTCTTCCAAGTGTACTCTACATTCGTAGCGTATATTACAGAACTGACTTTGTAATAATCACAAAAAATAAAACCATACTTTGTACTCATAGGGGGAGGCTACCATTATAACTTTCAAAAGCCACCACAACTAGCTTCCATAAATGTTATGGGCAAAATGATCCTCAGCTAGGGCTATCAATAGCTAGGGTTGGGTCAGGTGTGGGTCGGGTCAAACTTAATTGTCTAGCACATAAAGACAAGCCTGTTCCCAATTTGGCTTGCTAGTGGGTATTATTTTACCGTTCCTGCTAGATGGTTGACCTTTCCCATCTGTTATGACCTGTTTAAGTTGATTATTCAAGAACGAATGCAACTCAAATAATGCAATTGCAACCCACTATTTTCTCATAAACCATAACCATTGCATAACTAGTGATTCTACAATCTATGCCATGATTTATAAAAATCATAATACTTTCATCAACAGAGTGGACTTGGAACTATGTTGACCAATAGGAAGTTTCTTTCAGCCCATAATGAATTTGGAAATGTTATGGTATTTACCATTAATTTAATTTTGATTTGATGGATTTCAACTCCAAAATTTGAATAATAATAGTTAAGTCATGGCTAATCTAAAGCAGCCTTCTCAGATTTATGGGTAGCATAATCCATGGCAGGTCAAGTTGTTGACCCATACCCAACACGTTGGCAAACTAGGTCAGGAACTTCACATGTACTTGACCTGACCTGACTTCTGAAACAAATCACCCATATCCTGTCCAAACTGGTTTGAGTAGCTATCAAGCCGGGCCAATTTTTGACTTCCCTAATCTCAACCTTTTTTTATCAGATAATGTAAAACAGTTGAGGGCACGTAGAGTCTGATAAATGATCCTTGGAAGAGAATGCTACTTATTTCATGTTATCGATTTTGGTCCATTCCTTCTTTGATTGTAACTGGTGGAAAAGTGTACAATGCAAATATTTAGACAAGTATTATCTAGCCTGTTTGAGATAAGAGGAAATCCCTTAACACTTTCTTGAGATTAGACTCAAATTTTGTTAATCATAAAATTAATTTTGAACCCACTTTTTCGCCACTCCAATACAGAAGAATACAAAAACTTGAAATCTTTTGGGCTTGAACTTGCTTTCATAAGAGTGCTGGCATATGTATAGATAAATATATTTTGAGCCATGCCTTTAACATTGTGCTTTTTTATCCCAACTTTTGATAGTTGATTTGCATCAAGAAGCTAAGTTTGTTAGGGCAATGGCTGCATCTTCATAGAATAAGTTGGAATTGGTGATGTTACCTGGAAGGCCTTTCCCCTGTATTCTCTAAGAAGATGAATTTTGAAAGCTGCTAAAACAACCTATTTTTGAATAATTGTTTCTTTAGCTTCCAGGAACTTGATTTTTGTGATGTATATGCTTTTATCTTACTTCTATCTTCTTCAACAGGTTTTCAAGAGTGGACCACTTTTTATATCATCCAAAGGTTAGTAATTTTATCTTGTTCTTTGAGATCATGTGGTTTTTTGATCTTTTTTAAGGATGGTTTCTTACTGTTTTTTTATTAAGTACATTTTTGTTTTCCCACAATTTGACTTTCCTAATGTTTGATATTGTCCTGTTATTACTCAAGCATTGGTGCAGTTTGGACAAATTGTTGCTTCATCCATGGCATAAGCCATACATATCACTACTGAATTCTGTGAACATTAAAGCATTAGGATGATGAAATTGTTCTTTGCCTATACACATATAAGTTTAAAAAGTCCAGAAAAGTAGATTTCTCCATTCATAATCCAATTTATCTCTATGTTCTTCATTCTAGATAATTTGCCAATTTTGTTTGCTATAAAAATGTGGCTGTCCTTGAGGTACATTTAACATTGTGCAAATGTTTCTAATTTGTTCATTATGTCACCTGAAAATCTGGGCACCTACCCATTATATATCATGCTTATGGGTCAAAATATTGAAGAAAGCATACATGGACCACAACTGCATCAAATAAATTTTGCTATAAATTGAAAAGAAAAAAAATGGTGTAAGCCTCTTTGGAGAAGGCTAAAAATCAGAAATTGCTGTATTCATCTGTTATATCTCTGCAGACATGAATGTGGATATAGATCAAATAGATCTAATGTTCATATTTGTTTCAATGGAGATGGGTAACAGGTACGTACCAATGGTTTTTAGTTTATTATTTGAATTATTACATTAATAAACATAATCTTTGTTAGTTCATCTCCTCCATCGTAAACTGAAAGAAAATTGAGATTTGGTTTTAAAGATTGAGATTCGGGCTAGGGCCCGGGTTTGGCTTGGCAGGGCCTGAGCCGGTCTGGCCCAATTACACCCCTAAGAAAGCTGCAGATCCTGGTGACTATTGCAGTTCTATGGCATCTTGCAGTTAATCTTTTTAGGGACAGACATGGTGTCTTGCAACTTTGCTATTAGGGATGTCTTCAAAGAGTTTATTTGGTTTAGCTTTGCCCTTATAGGAAAGGAATATCAGTTGTTCACAAAGCTGTGATGTTTTGATCCTGAGGTTGGTCATATGTGGTAAAAAAGACATCTAATGGCTTGAAGACCAAGCTTGTAGATGATTGGTTGTTGGTAGGACTGCCATTGACTTTAGCTTTGTCTTCAAGAACCCTGACAGATGAACCTGGGACTCGTAGTTAAATTTGTAGTCAACTGAGATAATTATTTGTTCTTAATGGTTTCATTAACATGCATCTGTTTGCAAAGCAAGTAAGAATGCTAATCTCGAGTAATGTGTTGCGTGTTGCTCATTCTTCATGTCTTTATTATGCAGGCATTGGTTGGAAATCTTGGAAGAAGCGCTGGTTCATCCTCACACGCACATCTTTGGTTTTCTTCAAGAATGACCCTGTTAGTCTTTGCTAATTGTATTGATTTTTGGTTTTTAAATAACTGTAGTAGTTATTTTAGTTTGTGATTATCTCCTCCCTTGCTCGCTAATATTGTAACTTGCACTTTTATTATATTTAGTTGATTGTAACTACAACAATTTTCATATTTTCCTAGGTGCCATTTTGTGTTCCTGTATCTCAAAGATTATGCATCTGTTTCTTTATATATTTTGTTGCATATGATTATTAGTGAAATTGCAGTCTAACAATATTATGATTTGTGTTTCACTATTGAAGTTGATAAATATTAAAAAAATTAAAGAATTTCTGACCCAAAGCAGTCCTGGTGAAATCAGACTATTGTTGCTTATTGGTGAAGCCCTTAAGGCTGTGGGAAACATGAAAAATTAACATTGCCTAAGATGCTTCCTTTTGTGATACCTCTCCTTTTAAAACTAATACTTCTCCTTTACAAAGTTCTTTTTGCTTATTGTAAACATAATTTTCTCGTGTAGTTTGAATGTTGTGTTCCTATGATTCTGGAATAAGGGAGTTATGGAGTACCCAATCCCTTTTATATTTTTTCCATGCGTAAGGAGTCAAGTAGGATGTTCTTTAGATGCATATGGATGAGCAAGAGCAACATCACAACTGATGTTATTATTTTGTATCATGTAGAGTGCTCTACCCCAAAGAGGTGGTGAAGTGAATCTCACTTTAGGAGGCATTGACTTAAATAACTCAGGGAGGTAAGGCATATCATGGTATATGATAGTTCAACTGTATCTTTCTTCTTAAAATTATTGTTCTAATCTATTTAAAAAACTTCTCTTAGATGTTTATTAATTCTGATTTATGTTAAAATGTTTATTGCAGTGTCGTTGTGAGGGAAGATAAGAGATTGCTGACTGTTTTGTTTCCCGATGGACGTGATGGGCGGGCATTCACCCTTAAGGTACCCAATCTATTATTTCCTTTTAGTTTGGCTCCCACAAGGCTGCAGACTGTGTTTTTGAATATATTTATGGACATTTCATTTAGATTCAGACTGCATTATCTTTTGCATATATACCAGGCAGAGACATCTGAGGATCTTTTTGAGTGGAAAACAGCGCTAGAGCAAGCTCTGGCACAAGCTCCAAATGCTGCCCTTGTGATGGGTCACAATGGAATTTTCCGTAATGACAATACAGACACATTTGAAGGGTCAATCCGACAATGTTTGTTTCTTCTCTCTTCAAGATTATGCCTCTATTGAGTCCACTCCGACAATCACACTCTTTTTATTGCCTTCATTCAGCATTTAATAAATGTTGTACTGCTTACATAGGGAGGGATAAACACCCTATCAAGTCATTGGTTGTTGGCAGACCAATTTTGCTTGCACTCGAAGATATTGATGGCGAGCCTTCCTTCCTTGAAAAAGCACTATGCTTTCTGGAGAAGTATGGTAAGGTCATATTGTCATGATTCAGCTATGATGCCTATGGTACTGTCTGTGTTCTTCTGTTCATGATCTCGTAAAGGTCATGACTTTAAAAGTTACAAAGCTTTGTATGGTAGATTTCTGGTATGCAAGATTGGCAGTTGTTTTGGGTATGGGCTCCGTGAGTCTCCTTTGGATGTTCGCCGTAATTAGTACACAAAAAAATGCTAACTCCTGTTTCTTATTGGTATATATGTTTCCTCTTGATGGAGGAACTGATGGAGAACTGCTTATTGCAGAAAAAATAAAGAAACTGCTATCACTAGAATGTTTTATGCACATTAGCTTACTGGCTAATCAGATCAAAATTCTGTACTTATTGTAAATAATGATGGATCTGAATCCCAAGGCATTGATTGTTGTGTAATTCATTCTCTTGCAATCAAATTGTTTTGGTATGGGTAAAATTTATCTGATTCACAGCCTTTGGAAATTAAATGGTTTAATAACATAAAGAAATTATGACAGGAATAAAGGTAGAAGGAATCTTGCGGCAGTCAGCAGATGTTGAGGAGGTTGACCGAAGAGTGCAAGAGTATGAACGAGGTGGTATCTATTGATTTCACTTCAAGGCCTAACTCTCTAGAGCTACCTAATGTGGATTTAGTTCTTAGAGTAGCTATATCTGCACAAGGAGTTAATATTGTGTGTCCATACACTTCAAAGTTCATATTTCTAAGCAAAGCATTTTGATATTGCCAGGGAGAACAGAATTTACTGCAGATGAAGATGCCCATGTTGTTGGTGACTGTGTGAAGGTATTGTATTTCAAACGGACTAATTGAATTTATGACCTCAAGTGCCTGCATAATTTATGTTGTCATTCTATGTACTTACATTAGCATGTTCTACGGGAGCTACCTTCGTCTCCGGTTCCTGCGTCCTGCTGCACTGCATTGTTGGAAGCATACAGTAAGTTCATATACTGCAAATCATGCTGCATCTTGTTTACATGGTTTTTCTGCTCCCTTTGCAATGATTCTTTGTTTAGTTTGAGGTTCCTTTTCTTATTCCTGTTAAGGAATGACAATGACCTTTGCCGTTTGATCTGGTTTTAAATCTTGAGACTACTAGCCTTAAGTGGTTTTGTGCTTCTAATATGTACATATGCAATATAGACATTCAGAACTTAGTTGTCACCAACTATTGTGATCGGAACAGCCTTGTTTCGTAGATGAATTATGAGTTTCTATAGGGCATATAAGCATACATGTTTGCTGTCTGGGACTAATTGAATTATTGTACTCATTCTCCAGCTAAAGATTCGAGGCTTTCCTTCAGGTACCTAATGACCTTGGGCATCTTCCTAGTGTATATTGTGTACATAAATATGCACTAATGGGGAGTTCCTGAATTTGCTTTTCTTCCTTGAGAGCAAAAGGACTTCCATTTGGCAGTTATACAGTTAAAATGACTATTTTTGTTGGAAACACCAGCAATTGTAGTTGGACATGATTTCTGGGAGCATGGGAGATGCACAACTCTGTGATTGGTCTCCCTTTTCTGCTTTCCCTGTCTTTTTTCTGCTAAAACATTTCCCATCACTCGAGGGTACCCTTTACTGTTTACTGGTGCTCTCTGCTTAAATAAAGATTTGTTGCTAAGTTTGTTAATACTTAAATTTGAACTGTTATTTTGTTAATATTTTGCAGTCTGGCCTGTTATCCACTTTTAGCATAGTTATACTCAATATGGAGATCTCTATATTGTTGTAGTGTAGCTAATAGTAAACTTTCAAGTCAGTTGTTACTGTTATGGTTTACAATTTTGTTATTGTATTTCTCCATTTAGTTTTATTTTGTCTATGGTTTTGAATAAGATAAAGTTCTGAGAGTTAGAGTCGTAATTATTCATATTCAACATACTGGTTCATCTAGTTTTCTCACTGTTTGATCTGCACAGCTTGTCAATTGAACTGCTTGGTTAAGGTCCTTCAACAAACTGTTTTTTATAATTTTCCTGTCCAATAGCCACTGCTGCTAGGAATTAGATTTTCTGACTTCCTATTCTAATATTGTGATTGATAGGGATGGAAAACAAGGAAGCTCGTGTTAGTGCTATGCGGTCTGCTATATCTGAAACTTTTCCAGAACCAAATCGACGGTTATTGCAAAGGTTGTTGTCTATGATTATTTATATGTTCTTATAAAAGTTCTGTTTAAGGATTCATGCTTTCTGATCGTTGTTTTGATCATTCCATGTCAAGCAATGTTCATTCCATTTTATGTAAGCCGATGTCAAGCAAGTTCTGTGTATTCTCATTTTTTTTTAATCGTAACATATAAATTTTTTTTTTGCATCATTTGGCTGTACTGCTCTAGACCAATTTATCTATTTATTATTTGAAAAAAATCATCTTAATGAATATTATTATCAAAGGTTATTTTTGGGTGTTGAGGTACAGATTCGTAGGTTCAGGGTTTTGTGTTTCTTGTTTGCATAGACTGAAAGCCTGACCTGGCCTAGCGCTAAAATAACTTTGGGCCCGTTTGGAACGGGGTCAAAGTCAAGGTCAAAATCAAATGAAGGGGTAAAGTGTAAAACGTTAATGCGGTCAAGTAAATCTTATTTGGTTACTGATCTGTCTAACAGATGGTTAAAATTTTTTGTAGACAAAAATACCCTCCGGTGAGTATTGTTCATATACTACTGTTCATCTTCTTCACGAGACCCACGACGTCGCCGGCCGAGCTCGTGCGCGGAGCTCGCCGGCCGATTTTCTCGCGCGGAGCACGTCGGCCGATTTTCTCGCGCAGAGCATGTCGGCCGAGCTCGCGCGCGGAGTTCACCGGCCGAGCTCGCGCAGGCAGCTCGAGCACCGAGCTCACGCGCGGAGTCTGCTACGTCGTCGACAGGGAAGGAGGGCGGCGTCTGCTGCGTGTTGGGCAGCGGCTTTTTTTTTGGGGGGGGGGAGAGAGAGGAGGAGAAGATTATATAGTTAGGGTTTCGGCTGAGACGATCTAAGCCGTTGGATCGAAATCCGATGGTTCAGATGAACCGAGTGCATTTTAGTCAAATCCTTATTATAATTTAAATGAATTAAATAATATTAGTGCGGTCAAATTTTCGGTGTTTGGAAGATAATCTAGTTAGGGCGAGGGGACCCTAGCTCTGATCCTGTTCCAAACGACCCCTTTATGGTCTGGACCATTTTGTTACTGGCTAGAATGACTTTTAGACTCGTCTTTGTATTTTTCTCTTTAAGGGCAACCTTATACTGATCGCTTTACCTTCTATGTTGAAACTGATGATGTCTCCTTTTGCTCTTTCTGTGTTTCTAACACCCAGAAAGGAATTTATAGTTATATTTGCTTTTGTCTCACCTTGTTTAAATTGTTTTCTTGTTGAAATTTGAAATGGTCCTCCGTAGTGCCTTTCATCCAACTTATGAAAAAGTTATCTAATCTAGTGAAGAATTTAAAGACGGACTAAAATGATGATGTTGCTTACATTCAACTCAAATTATCCGTCAGTCAAGATTTTTCATTTTTCAATCTTTGAATTAAGTATTCTAAGCACATTGGAACCATCTCAAAAATATGGTGATTCTGAAACGGGATTAGCCCATGAAATAGATATTCAGAATATGGTTTTGACTTGGCAAAATGTGGATGTTAAACTCTACATTATTGGCCTGCGATCTTCTCCTTCTAGTTCAATAGTTTAGATATCATTTATACTTTTTGTCAGATAGTCTGGTTATGCTTGTCTTTTTTGTTTATTTTGCCTCAGGATTCTGAAGATGATGCACACTATTGCGGCTCATATATCTGAGAATCGGATGACTCCATCTGCAGTTGCTGCCTGCATGGCGCCTTTGTTATTACGTCCGCTTTTAGCTGGTGAATGTGAGCTAGATGATGATTTTGATATGAATGGTGACAATTCTGCTCAGCTACTGGCTGCGGCAAATGCTGCAAACAATGCTCAGGCAATCATAACCATACTCTTGGAGGAGTATGAAAATATATTTAATGTAAGTTATGTGTTGAATGCTTCTTTTAAGCATTATGTGTTATATGTCAGCTTGCTGTCCATAATTCATGTCATTTGCATAATACCTTTTTTGTCTTGGAAAATCTTGGTGAAAACAAGGAGTATCTTAAGTTAGATGAAATTAGAGAAAATGACCAAATGAATTTAGTCTAAATATACAGAATGTTGATGATTCAATCTACTTAAAAGGAATATCTTGCTAGAAACAAGTGTGATTGTATTTCCTTGACCATGCATAGTTGGCTTATCTAGTGTTAAACAGAAATTTGGTTGGTAAAAATGAAGGATAGTAAAGTGGAATGCTGATGTGCATTGAATCTCTCTCAACTCCTGAGTGATTGTATTTCCTTGACCATGCATGGTTGGCTTATTGTGTGTTAAACACAAATCTGGTTTGTAAAAATGAAGGATAGTAAAGTGGAAGGCTGATGTGCTTTGAATCTCTCTCAACTCCTGAGATTTCTGATTGTATTCTTATCTTGTTTAAGGAAATTCTTTGACATCTGGGAAGCTACAATTGTAAACCATCTTTCTGAAGAATAATGGAAAATTTAAAAAGTGTAAAATAGGAAACTTTTAGTTTATGTTTTTTAAGAGTAACTTGTGTTTCAGTTAATTACTCCTCTATTATGGTAGCTTTATTTTACCAGAGGCTGTTTTATTTTTTCTGTTCTTCTTATATAGATATTTTTTGTCACTTTTGCTTCTTACAATTACCTATCAATTTTTTTGTGTTCACCTGATGTATATTGAGATTGTTCCTTTTTTTGACTATTAATTTTGTCTTTGTGCTTCTATCCTCATTCCCACAACCTGATATCTACCAACTCATCAGTTCACCTCATGTTTAATGCTAATAATCCAGTTCTTTGGCTATTCCATCACAGGATGATAATCTCCGGAGACGGTCTCTGTCACCTGACTCTCAAATTGAAGACAGTGGAAGTGAGGAGTCGATAGATGATGGTAAATTGGACACGAAAGGTAATGAATTCCATGATCTGGAGAATGATGTGGGACCAGAAATGGATGATGACCCTGAACGTGTGCTCAGTGGTAAACTGAGTGAAAGCAGTGGTTATGCTGGCAGTGATCTATATGACTATAAGGTGTTGATTTCATATTCCTACATCTTTTTTAGGTTATATTTTTCTTCTATGCAAATAAATTTGTAAGGTCTTTGGGATATGCACAATCGTAAATTATGTCATGCATCTTCATGTTCTTTAATTAATGATTTATTACAAAGTCGACAACTTAGGCTTAGTGAGATAATCATCTCAAAAATGTAGCCTTAATGGGCTTGTATGGTACAAAATGGTTTAGCCCATAGTCTTCTGCTGATCTTCTGATTTTTCCTCCAAAAATTTCTGTCAATCAAATTCCTCCTTTCTTATTTGTCTTTTCCCAATTGATTCCATTGATGTTTATGTAGTGTCTATAAAATCAGGCTTTTGCTGGGAATGACTCAGATGCTGAATTTCCTAGAAATTCCCAAGCTTTGGCCACAAAGGTGGAGTCCCCTGGGGGTTCACAGGCCCAATCAAATAGGCCTGATTTGGCAGGCAAAAATCTTGAGAAGTCATTGACTGATGATTCCCCTAATGTTCGATCTATTTGTGAAGCTCCTCTCTCAGTGGGAGAGATCTTATCATTTGATACAGGAGTATCTTTCCCAGCTCCTTCAACAGAATATCATGCTGAAAGAAACACAGCCAAATTGAATGGATCCCGTACCCATACGAAGCGCACAAATCTTTGGGGGCGCAATAGTGTAAGTTTCTTGATGTAACCTTGTTAGCTTGGATTTAATATCCTGCACATAACTCACAGATAAGGACCTCAGCGCTATTAAGAAAATAACAATTTTGTTATATGGTGTTCGTTTCCTTATTGATATATATTTGGTATTTTTTTGAGTCAAACATTCTCTCTTCTAGCTTGGTTTTTGGTATCCCATTTAGAGTTTGCACTGCTTCCTTTAGGATTACTTACCCATGTTATAAACTTCCACCATTCTGTGTTTTCTTGATGCCATTGGATTTTTTTCTTTTTTTTCATGAATCCATTCTCATAAACTTTATTTTGTGGGAAATCAAAAACCATATTTTGGTTCTAGTTTTGGCTTCTGTGTTTTTGTGATTTGGGGTGATTTGTCTTTGACTGAGGTTATGTTTTACTAATGGTATGTTTTACCTTCGCAGGCCAGAAAGACACAATCTGCAGAATCAGTTGACTCCTCTGGTGAAGAAGAGTAAACTCTTTGCTCCTACTTATGTTTTTATTTGTTAGTCACTGGATAATCTGAATGTTTTATCCATTAATGTTTCTTTTTTCTCTATTTGCTAATGGTATTGGTATATTGATAAGAGATTACTGTATATTTTGGAAATTTAATGCAATGTGTTAAGAGTAAAATATAGTCAAGATTTTCTTTTTATGGAACTCTTAGTATTGTATTGAGAAAGTAGAATTTTAGGTCCCATTTTGCACGTAGTTAGGTTTATCTAGAAGAGATGCTAGAAAGCTGTTCTCATTCATACATGAATTTCTTGAACAAGATCACCTTAAAAGATCCTCTTCAGTGCTTTCAAAATTATTTTTAATAGTAATTGCTAGTGATCCTAAAACAACTGATCTGATTCAGAGAGGCTTGGAAACGAAGCACCAAAAGGTGGGGGATGGGTTTACTGATTCATAATCTGACCTTGAGAATATGCTAGCGCTGATTATTAATTATGCTTGTGGATCCTTGTGTCTTCAAGTTATTCATAAGGATGCATTTTTTATCATCTATTGGAAATGAACTTTTAAAGTTTCTCTGTTCCCTTGCTCTTTTTTCTTTTGTCTGCTCAAGTTTTGTTTCACCATGGCGAATTCATTCCTAATGACTTAAGCTACCTTTATTCTAGGCTTGCTATTCAAAGACTTGAAATTACAAAGAACGACCTCATGATAAGGATCGCAAAAGAGGTGAAATCTAGAACTCAGGATACTGATATCTGGTAAATAATTGGTCATGATTAAATTCTAACCAGAATGCATGTTATGCAGGCCAAAGGAAATGCTATTCTGCAAGCTAGTTTAGAAAGAAGAAAACAGGCTTTGCATGAGCGGCGCTTAGCTCTGGAACAAGATGTACCAAAAACTTCACTTTTCTAGATAAATGTTTCAAACCTTAATTAGTTGTTATACATCTTCCGTGCCCTTGTATTCTGCATATGGATGATTTATGGATCTAAAATTTCAAGCTTCAGTTAATAGATTAAAGTACTTTTTAATCTTGCCATGAACTGTCAGATTTAGTTAAAAAATGCTGCGCCATGTGTTTACTCTCATAACTGTTGGGAACTTTGGTACTGTTTTTTGAATTTTCTGCTCAGTATGCTTCTATAACATGCTATTTTTCTATTGCTTTAATCATTTTATTGGGAGAAATTAGTTTTTCTGGCCTTGACTTTCCATTTTTCTTGGCTGATTTTTTTATTATTCTTTTCATCACTCCAGGGATTTTACAAACTACATTGTCTGAAGAAATTATCTTTTCTTGTGATGTTTTATATTTCATTTGATCTCAATCTTTGGACATTCAGATTATTTGCTGTGCCTTTTCTCTTACAAGCAAGATAATGAATCACATACACTGCATGGCATGGGTATACTCAATTTGAAAAACATACCTGATAAAGTATTTATCAGGATATTAAATTTACAAACTATGATCTCAATTTAATTAAGGCCTGTATTGTTGATATGATCTTTTGGTGTAATTCAGCAGTGATCTTGGCTTAGAAAGTTAGATCAATAATGTTTATATATTTGCAATGCTTCCTACAGCTAGTTCAATAATGGTTGTGTATATTTGTATAGAATAGACAAAAAAAATAGGTGCAACTTATCCACCTTTCGGATGTTGAGTTACATTGTCTTAGGTGAGGTATGAAGGTGTACAGGTCACTGCATTGTCAATGAAAGGACTGACTGACAATCTAGTTTTACAAAGTGTGAAATGACTTAACTGGAAGAAGCTTTCATAGGCTTCAGTAATGGTCTGTGTGTAAAAAATATGGTGTTGTTTTTATTTAGAATAGTTATAATATCTGTCTCGTATCAAAGCAAATTACTTAACTTTACTATTATTTAGGTTTCAAGACTTCAGGAGCAATTGCAAGCTGAGAAGGATCTTAGAGCTGCTTTGGAAGTTGGCTTGAGCATGTCTTCAGGACAAATTTCCAGCTCACGTAACATGGACTCCAAAGTCTGTATTTTGTGTGGCACATTTTCTGTCATTCATGTAGTGTATGGCAAATAGAACCATCATCTTATGCATTGCATCTTCATTGCAGACGAGAGCAGAGCTTGAGGAGATAGCTCTTGCTGAAGCAGATGTTGCTAGATTGAAGCAGAAGGTTGCAGAGCTCCACCTTCAACTTAACCAGCAACGCCAGCATCATTATGGATCTCTCTCTGTTGCATATGATCGCTATCAGCACTTTCAGCCTAATCTTTCACAACCGTGAGTAATTTTGATTGCAATTAGATTATTCATACATGGCTGGTTTCATATCTTTGGTCTGATAAGTCATATTGTGAACCAGACTGTAGTTTGTTGTGGATGAGAAAATATTAGATTCTGGACTACCAATCATTGTTCAGTGTGATCATTTTCTTTTTCTTGCTACTTATCATGTGAGGCAGTTATGGATGGTGATATTTGTATTCTTTATTCCCAAAATGGGCACGTCAGTCACCTTATATATGATGAAGGGGATTATTAAGTTGCTAGGAATATGGGAATTACATGATCTGTTAACATGTAATAAGACACATTTAGATAACTAGAATGAACAGAGTATACTGTAAGGGTATTCATCTGGTTTTTTATTAACTTTTGGTCAGCACTCGCATCACTCTCCAAGGCAAACTGAAGTTCTAGTTTCTCCACACATTTCTGCGCACTTACAAATGAATTATAGCTCAGTACTGATAGGATATGTATGATGGGCCTTGGAATCTGTAACTTTTGTTGTAGCTTTGATGAAATACTTTTGTAGAAGCTATTGTTTAGAGCAAATTTAGTTTAGCATAATTTTAAAATGTTTTCAGACTAAACGAATGGCATTCCTTAAATTGCAGTTGAAGTTTTCTCAAACTGACAATGTTGAATGGTCTGCTGGGTGAACTCAGTTAGTTCAAAATCTGAAATTCTGGTTGAATGCCCCATATTGATCGAAAGTTGAGAGACAATAATTTAGTTGGCAGTAGAAATATGCATGAATTTATTAATATAATTCAACTGATAGGGATGCTACATTAATTCCAAGTTTGCCTTACGGGATGATGGTTTCCGTCTTTCATGATGCAGAAAGATTGTTCAACAAGATTTTGACACGAGTCTTGCTTTCTGCAATAGCGAGAAGAAACAGAAAAGCGAGGTATGTGTTATCAATTCTCTTTCCTTGTTATACAAATTTATTCAAATTATTTTGGAATTAGTAGTCAAACTTGTAGACATGTCTTTGATATTGTCAATTTTGTTATTGCTTTATGCCAGTTTCCAGAGTGTCAAAGGTATTCGGTTTTACTTGTACACAATTAAAGCATAACCTTGTACTACAATATTGTAGGCCACTTGCAGAAAGGCTGGTGTTATGAAGAATGGAAAGGACACCTAATTCTTATTGCAACTGACTTGCTTGAACTAGAATAATCTTTTAATAAGGAAACTGAACTTTGATATGCTGGTGTACTACAAAATACCTCTTACTTTAGCATACCAAATAAAAAAGTTTCTTACATTAGCTTTTATCATCACTAGATTTCTCGTTTCATTTACAGTCCTGCAAATGCTGCCAAAACCTTAAGGTACCATTCAATTTGGAATCAGGATTAGGACCAGCATTTTTCAGAATTTTTTTCTTACAAAATTAATATTACTTATTTTACATCGCTATTAAATTAAATTATTGTAAAAAATTAAATAGTTTTTTGAACTTTAAATTATTGTAGGGTTAATTTTAATAAAAAAAATATTAGTTTACAAAAATAGTTTACTAGTCTTAATTTTAATTCTGATCTTGATCTCGAACCAAACGATTCCTAATTTATTTAGGGAAAATCATCTTTATTTCAGTTGATTTTTACTATGATTTCAATTACTCTTTTTCAGTCCTTTTTTGGTAAATAAATAGTGTGTTCTCTTACTGTTTTCCATGTGCAATAATGAGCTCAATATTGTGATTAGACAAAATTTTTTTAGAACATTACAATGAATTCATTAGAAAGACTTGGGCCGATGGGCCAACCCAGTTGCTAGCAGCCAGACAGAATATAACACAGTAGAGTTTCTAATTCAGGCTTGGATTGTATCCTATTTTCCTTCTTGAGATCACCAGTTTGATCTCAGGTTTACATGTATGTTCTTTCACATCAATGTTGTATACTTTGTATTGCCAACCTTGCGCTTGTGTTTTGCTCGTAAGAACTTTAAAATGGTCTACCTGTGTATAACATATCAACTAAATTGGTAGTTACCCGCTCTCTTGCTTGACACAACCATTATACTGACCAGAAAGGTGTGAGGTGGGGGTTCCCATCATCTTTCTGTTTTCTTTTCAAGGCTGTATTTAGAGGGAGTTTGGTGATGTTAAGGTATCCAGGTTTCCAGCTTGCACTTATCTGTACTAGTATCTTCCTATTCTAGTTTCTCATTAGATTCAGGTAACAATCTATCAACCTGAAGCAAATTAAATCACCCAATATTATCCAAAGCATATCTTATTGGACCAAAATGAGTCTACAATCTGTATGAATCATGTCCTTGTCAACTGGCGATAGGCCTGATCCTATCCAACTTGCTAATATCTGGTTGTACTTGAGCAAATTATAGTCAATAGAGGCAACTTTGATCCTATTTGGCTAAAAACTTGTTTTCATTTGCTTCGAACTTTTCAAGGAATGAGAATTAGAGCTTAGTCCCCATAATGAGTGGAACTATACCTGATTTGGTTACACTAGAAAGTGCTATCCAAAAGCTCAAGCTCCGGGTTTATCACAACCCAATTCATCATGTAATCGGGTCATTAATAAGGCCTAAATCTGAGATAAGGTCTAACCTAGGCAGGAACCTAGGTTAAAGTTTGAGTATGCTAGGGTCTAGACATCTATATATAGCTGCTTCTATTCATGCCAGTTGTAATAAAAACAAAATTTTAGAGTATATAGCAGCCATCATTGACCACCAAACT
This sequence comes from Trichopus zeylanicus subsp. travancoricus, assembly GCA_005019695.1. Lineage (NCBI taxonomy): Eukaryota > Viridiplantae > Streptophyta > Magnoliopsida > Dioscoreales > Dioscoreaceae > Trichopus > Trichopus zeylanicus. The sequence goes on from RXID01022413.1 coordinate 86,688, forward strand.
TTAGTTTTCTTCAAAAATCTCAAAACATAACGTGGTATTAGAGCCATCAGTTTGATAAAAAATAAGAAGATCATGGCTAGTGGAGAAGAAAAGCTACAAAAAGATGTAGTTTCCAGATCGCTTTCGACAAACTAAAGGAATAAAAAATTTTCTCCCATGGGTAAGAGTTGTGGAGATATATATCTAATTTCGAAAGAAAAGCAAGACTCGTGAAGGAGTTGAGATATTCTTGATCTCGAAAGAAAAGCAGGACTTGTGAAGAAGTCGCCAATAAAAGAAGCCAAAGGACCATGAAGTAATGTTATTACCTTTAAATAGTATGGAACTCAATCTGATTACTACTACATTAACAAACCTCAAAAGTAGCCGGGAAAAGTTCAAAGGGGTGCACGACAATGAGGATATCTATATAATTTTTGTCTTATATGAATAAATATTTACAACTAAGATGACAAGGCGTTAACTAAATATTTTAGAGTTATTAGTATTTTATGGGATGAAATAGAATACTATCTTTTAATAAAAATAGAAGAAGTGAAAGAGGAGTAAAGATGGTCTCCTTTCTTATTGAGTTGGACTCTCAATATGAGCAATTAAAATCCAATTACATGTGTAGCAGTGAGATTTCCTAATTGAACCAAGTCTATTGTAGACTACAAAGAGCTATAATGGTAGCTTCAAGGAAGAAGAACATTATAAAGGATTCAATTATGGTCTTAGGAGGGGATATAGACTACATAAAGAATAATAACTATCACGTAAGAGGCACAAACTTCATCATAGGTAGAGGCAAAGGAGCTCGAGTAAGATGAAGAGAAAGGAGAAACTCTTAACTTCTAGTGTGGAAAAATTTGTCATACTATAGATAAGTTGGTTTGTTGTAGGCAAAATAATATAGGTCAACAATGCTCAAGAACACACCACTTATCTAGATTAGGGAGCGAGATAGAAGCCAACTTCAATACGATAAGGCACTGTCAATAAGCCAAGCAAGTCAATTGCTTCAGAAGAACCCTCAGATTATAGACTCAGGTATCTCAAATCACATGATAGGTAAAATTGAATACTTCGTTAATAGAATTGAAAATAGAGCTAAAAAATCTCCATAAGGGACTCAAAAGTTTTACAAGTATTTTTGCACTTGAAGTACCATCTTAATACTTGAGAAATTTGGATCCATCACAGCTCAATTAAGAAACCCAAATCCAACTTGAAATTCAACTCAAAAAAAGAAATTAACATTGTATAAAATGGGTCATTTATGAAGCTTGAATAGGAGTTCAATTAGGATAAGAATCTCCTATTTAAAGGAAAAACGCTAGGATTTTGTATTGATTGACTTCTCTTAAAATAAATCTTTTCTTTCTTTTTATCATCATCGAGAAACCCTACCTTTTTACTTAGAAATCCTATAAATTTAACGTGATATCAAATCTTTAAGTAGATCATTACTGATGCCAATAAAATAAAAAAAGCTTAGTTAAGGAGATCATTATTGATGCCAATAAAATAAAAAAGGCTTAGTTCTCAAAGTCATGACATACCAAATATAAATAAAGAAAGAACATATCACTCTTAATGACAATTATGTACTTCAAATGACCTTCATAAGGCTAATAGGATCTTGGAACTACTTCTAATGGGCGAAAGTTGTGCATGTATTTATCAGAGTAAAAAGAAAGAGGTTGTAAATAGCTTGGAAAGTTAACATAGGAGTGATTCAAAGAAGATGGTGAAAGCATGATTTTATTCTGGAATAATATGGAGCCCATAGTTAGCACCAACATAATGGATTGTGATAGTCAAACAAATTTGGGATGAAACAAGAAAGTTTTACTCATGTAAAGATAATATCTTAATAATATTTGAAATAATAGAAAGGATAGTAAAAGCCAAACAAGCTAGAAAACCTTAAGAGGAGCATTTTATCAAGATGAAAAGTCTTTGGAGTAAACTAGATATGTATCAATTCTCCTCATTTAGTGTTAAAAGGTAGAATTAATATAAAGAAGAGTTTATAGTAGATTTATTTTTATCGACTTTAGACAAAGAATATGAACTAAGAACTAGTCTATGTCAGAAGATAAAGTGCCCTTAAGTAGTATTATGCAAGATTGTAAAGAATAAACTTATAGCCTTCAAACCACAACACCAACTTTAAAATATTAGTTGTTATAACATACGACAATAAGAGTTTTAGAAGAGGAGAGCCAAGTATAAAATAATATTATTCAGGAAGAAGACAAGGAAGAGACAAAAGTAACCTTCGCTATATCCATTGTGAAAGAAAAAATCATAATGAATACATATTGGGTGTTGTATGGTAGGTCTTCTACAAACACATTTCTCATAAGCACCAAGATTAGATTATGAATATCAAAAAAAGCCAAGCAATTTATAACCAGGGTCCACTAAAAATAGTGCATCTAAAACTAAGGAAGAATATGTTCTAATAGTAAGTGCCATAATAGCTTTATTAGCCTCACTTAGGATTCATTGTTTCTCCATGGATCATGACTTAGGAGTCATTGATTATATGCCTGGTAATCCAAAATTTTCACCTCATTATTTAGTATATCAGGAATCAAACATGTTTTTATGGCTTGTGGTGAATATGTTGTAGTGGAAGCCAGAGAGAACATTCAAACAAGAACTTTAAATCTGTCTTTAGCTCTCCTTATAAATTTGTTCCCTTATAACTTATTTTCTATGAGCCAATTAACCAAAATTTTAAATTGTAGTGTGATTTTTTACCAATCTCATGATATTTTTCAAGAAATTTTATATAAAGAGAATGATTGGCGAAGAAATTAAAGATGAAGGTTTGTACCTTCTTGATTTTAGTGGACGACAAACCAAAGTATATGCAAGGCAAAATGAATATATGCTTATATGACATTATAAATTAAAATTTTTTTAAAAAAATTTAAAACTATGTTCCCTAACTGTAAGTCTCAATATAGGCCAATGAATGAAACTTCTGAATTTGTTAAGTATCACAGGAACCCTTTTTCCTCTAGAATCAATAAAAGAAATTTACAACTCTTTCTTTTAATTCATAGTGATGTTTGGATAGTTAGATTTATTTCTTTTGATGGGTTGAAGTACTTTGTGAACTTGTGATTTTTTTAAAATGACATGTGTCTACCTGATGAAATATAAGTTTGATATTCATAGAATGTTCAAAATATTTTAGAAAGAAGTTCAAAATTATTTTAGCATCATGATTGAAATCTTGATAGTTGATAATGAAAGAATGCATCATTTAAAATAATTTTAAGAATATCTTCAAGATAATGAAAGTTTTTTTCAAACCTCGTATTCAATCAAACTACAATAAAATGATGTGATTAAGAAAAAGCATGTACATTTGTTGGAAGTAGCTAGAGTCGTTTTGTTTCAATAGTGTATTTTATTAGTTTTGGGGTGATACAATTCAAGTAGTATGTTATCTTATTAACAGATAACTTTCGGCTCTACTTTAAGACAAAAGTTCTTTTCAAACCATTTGTTTTGAAAAAGTAATATTTCATGTAAAATTTAGAATCCTTAGATTGTCTACTTTGTTTAGAATCATAATCTTAATAAAGATAAACTACAAACAAAAGTTGTAAAGTGTGTTTTCTTAGGATACATTAAAATCCATAAAGAATACAAATGCTATAATCCGATAAAATGTAGAAGATATTTTTTCTTGGATGTTACATTCTTTGAGGAGGTTTACTACCTCAATAAAACTTAGAAAAATCTTATCCTTTTAGGTAATAAATTTATCTGTAATCATGAAAATTTTTCAAAACTAATTCTTTCCATATTAGTAAATGATCACCAATTTATCATGCCAACATAAGAAGACGAGGAAATTTGTCATTATATACACCGAAAGGTAGAAGGTGAATATAGACTAAGAAATTAATTTGCTAATCACAACTCAAGAAAATCCAAAGAAGATGACAAATCAAGAGGAATTAGTTGAGAGTTTTAATACCCTTATCACCCAAAATAAATACTATTTACTCAAGAGTCTTGAGAAAAGAGATAATAGTATATGCAAAATACCCAATAAGTCAATTTCTACCACTTTGAGAGATTCAAAGTGGAGATAGACCATGGAAGCAGAGATGGAAATATTACATCGCAATGATATATGAGAGCTTACACCTCTACCTGAAGATAAGAAGGTTGTTGGATACAAGTGGGTCAGCACAATAAAGCATAGGTTAGGTGGAAGTATAGACAAATTCAAGACAAGACTTGTGACAAAGGATTCTATCCAAACATATAGAGCAGATTACTTTGACATTTTTTCATCAGTGGCAAAATCAAACTTCTTGAGGATCATATTGTCGAGGTCATTTTAAGAACAGAAAATCAATTGGTTGTTTACCAAAGCACTGTAATAAGAAAAGCTAATCAGACTCAAAAGCAAGGTAGGTATGCATGACATCTACTACCTAAGCTTTGAGGAGGGGTTTTAAGGAATGAGAATTAGGGCTCGGTCCCCGTAATGAGCAGAACTATACAAGACTTGATTGCATTAGAAAGTACTATTCAGAAGCTCATGTACTCCGGGTTCATCACAACTTAACTTATTATGTAATTGAGTCATTAATAAAATTCAAACTTGAGATAAGGTCCAACTAGCGTAGGGGTCTTGGTTAAAGTCCAAATATACTAAGTCCAAATATACTAAGATTAGTACATATGTATATAGTTGCTTGTATTTATGATAATAGTAATAAGAAAAAGTTCGCAGACTGTATGACACTCATCATTAATCACCAAACCCTAGCCTTCCTCAAAGGCATCAGACTCTAGAATCTTAAAACATAACACAACTAAATCAAGTGCAAAAATTCTCTATTCATTATTCATTAACATTTTAAAATTCTTTCTTGTATCATTCATTAGTCTGCGTCCATGTCATAATGCATGTTTAGCCATCTAAATCAACAACCCAGTCCAGTCATCGTAATCTGTGCAACTGCAAAATGTTCATAGCACATTTTTGGACAAAATATTCTTTCATTATTTGGTAATTGAGGAGGTTGGCATCAATAGATTCTATGCACACAACCAAATATTTCCATATTATGTCAAGAACTGGTTTGGATCACAAAAGGCAATATGTAGTACTTAATACTCCAAAGTTACTTGTCCCAGCATTATGGATAGATGATATGTAGTTGCAAATTAGAGTCAGTAAGCGCATCTCTGATCCTATTTAACTGGAGTATCCTTTGCTTATTCTGATCCCAATCCCTGTTACTTGTCCCAGCATTATGGATAGATGATTGTAGTTGAAAATTAGAGTTAGTAAATTTATCTCTGATCCTATTTAACTGGATTATCCTTCTCTTTGCTTATTCTGATCCCAAACCCTGTTATGTAGTGGGTTTCAATTTTAACCTTGTGTCTGAAATGTTTTTCAAGTACATACATCTTTTCTTGGTTGACATTATTGAATAGAGAAGCCTTCTGATAAATTATGTGTATTCTTCACGTGTTCCTAATAATGAAAACTTGAACTTTGATTTCATACATGATGTCTAATGTTTCAATTGAGTAGCATGGTGATTCATGATTGTGTAACTCTGCTTTCTTGGGCTTGTGGGCAACTGAAAATGTTTTTCTGGTCAGCTTGATAAGGCATCAATGCAGTTCATTAATCCTCATGTTTCCTAGATTTATCTGTTAGATTTTTGCTTTGATTCCTTCTGGGTTTATTTAGTTAAGAGATCATCTTTCAGAGATGAGTCAGGCTCAGACATTCCAGGAGGAATGCATGACACCCACATATGCCTATTCTACAAGCCCAAGTGGATAATTTTGCCATGTCATCATTATGCATGGCAAAAAAACACATAACTAAGACTTAAAAATGGATGTTAGGTGGTTTTAAAGAATTAGATTGAATGATAATTTATCTTAACTCTAAAAATGTGTTTTTTGTCACATCAGCATGATGACATGGCTAAAATAATCCACTTGGCCTTGTTGGATAGGCCTGTTTGGGTGTTAATGAATTCCTTCTGGAACACCTGAACCGGACTCTTTAGAGACACTTGGTAAATAAACAAACCTATTCCCCATTGTCTTTTCGCCCATCGTAACCCCTCCGGCATTATAAAGAAATGGGGTTCAGAAGCAATCTGAAGTTTGACAATCAAGACTAGGAGACATCTAACGGACACACTGAGCAAGTCAATCTGATTTTAGATTGGAACAGTCTTTGGAAACTCAAAATAGGACATGTAGATCCTCTGAACCTTAGTTTTCATCCAAGTCCTAAATCCCAATGCTAAATGAAAGTTGGGAGTTATGAGGTCATATTCAAATATGTTTTCATCTCTTAATGGTACTTCTAGTTTTAAAAATTACTATGTTGAATACTTAAAAGTACTTTTCATGAAAAACTCATATCTTGTTTGACAAGCTCTAAACTAAATGATGCAAAGTCCAGAAATCTATGTTGTCCTTGAAATGTATACCTTTGGAAATGCTTACCATCAATAGCAGGGTTTTCAAAGATATCCTTCCTATGTAGCAGATGGAGATATTGATTGTAAATGCAGGATTTTTTATGAGTGATATTATCCCTTGCCTGATAAATTAATTATAGATCTCAAATATACATCCTGATGTGTGTTGGTCAACACCAGTATGCTAATGATGTTAAAATCAATTGCAGGAGAGCTCATCAAGTGCAGAATGGAGATACGCTGGTGGCAAGCAGCTTACTAGAAAACACTCTCATGACACAAGCTACTGTGACGCAAAAGATTCGGAGGCATCTACAAGCATGCCTTCTGAGACCAATTCTTTTTTGCCTAATAATTTACCTAAAGCAATCGAGGCATGTAGTTGCTATTTGTGCATCAGTTCAAATCCTCAATTTGCAGCTTTGTCTAGGTTTAACAAAATCTTTTGTTCTCAGGGTACTGAGAATCCAAGGCATCCATCAGTTGCATCTTCAACATTGGTAGAACTAACAACCCGTCTTGACTTCTTCAAGGAACGGAGGTCCCAACTCATGGAGCAGCTCCATAGCCTCGACCTGAGTCATGGAACAACCTCACAAGGATTGCCGCACAAATTTTCACCGCCATGGAACAGCCCAAGATGAGTGAGATGTTTATAAGCACACCACCGTGTATATCTGTGGCATGAATGTCTTTTGTTGTATTTTAGTACAGTTGTTCCTTTTGCTTCTTTGAGTTGAAGTATTCAATGATTAAATGATTCGGGAACTTGTTCTCCTGCTGTTTGTGTAGTGATTGTAGCAGCATGTTTCACTGTCAGTTTATGCCTTTTAGCCTGACTTCATATATATATATATATATATATCACCCGTGATTGCTTATTATCCCCAGTAGAAATTCAATATGCAAATACAGATTCCTTATCTATTTCACATGATAAGTTGATTTTGTTAATTTGATAGGATTTTGCTTTCAGGAAAGCCATCTGGATGATTTATTGTGCAATTGGCTTCAATTTGAAAATACTGGTTATATACATCAAAGGGACATTCATCATACAATGTAATTGCGGGAAATTTCATAACTGGTTTGAAAGAAGATTCTACCCTTTTACTTTCATATTACATTCAGGTTTTTTTTACATATTTTTGATTTTTGTGAAAAATAAGTTCAATAGTGGCTACACAGCTGCTGATGCAACCCTTCTGGCTGATTAAGATCCGCATTGATCCTGATCTTTTGAAGCTTGACTCCGTGTACAATCCATTCCATACTGCATTAAAATTAATCCTCACTGTAAAACATTAAATGCAAATAACCATCTCAGGTACCTCTTATCAATACATCAATTTACAAATAACAAAAAATTGGATAGGCACCTGATAATTGTTGTTAACAAAGATTTTTGAAATGCACGATACCACTATTTGGAAAAGCAAATCATTATTCCTTCTAGTTGAACTGTTCCTCAGATGGTCTAGTTTTGTAAGTCTCGGTCGGCAACAAGGCTTGACCTGTGTTTTTCTCAACTTATGACTTGTTATTGTGAAAACAAAAGCATATGCAAGCAAAATATGCAGTACATAAATTCAAGTCACTAGGAATATAATGTTTAATTACAAGGATGAAACCACAGAAATGAAGAAGAAACCTTGGAAAGGCAAAGGATATAAATTGCAGCAGCTGATCTACCCAAAAGAGAATAGACATCCACATACAATCTAAAGGAAGCCTTGGAGTGATATCCACAAGCCTGCCTATTCCGTGAGAAATCTACAAATTGATGGCATACCGATGCTCAGGCTCACCACTCTATATCTTATTTTCTGATGCATCAGTTGAAAGCATAATCCACCAGAAAAAAATGCAGTGATTTTCAATATCAACGAGTCGAACATGCTCTCCCGGGCTTATGGAGGTATGGGTTTTGTTGTATATACTTCAAAATTTGTAGTTTTAGCACCTAAGCAGACTGAAGGGTCATTTGCCCAGTTGCCACTTTCACCACGTTTGCACTTGCCTCAGGGGTGTCCTCTTCACTGGGTGGAACCAGTTGCCAGAATAAAGGCAGATAGGCTTCCCACTCCCGCAATACTGCTTGGCCTTTGCTGCTCCCAGTTTTTTCCTTCGGAAAAAAACAAAAAATTTAGATCCTACAGTTACTAAATGTTACAAGTTGAATACCATGTAAGGCCCTTTTTTCTTACAACATGAGCTTCAATCAAGCTCTTCAACTGCATCTGCCCAGCAGGGGCATTCACTCTCTGCATCCTCACGATTTCCTTGTTGATCTTTTATCCTCCAGATAATCATAAAAGGGTAAGTAACATAAAAGCACATTATAATGCTAAAGAGAAGACCCATGACTTGCAAATGGGAACAGAAAAGCACAAATCGAGTAAAATAATTAGGTTGTCTTTTGGGATATTGGTTTTGGATGCTCCCATCCATAATTTAGAATAGCAATCCATGAAACTCTAGACATGTAGCAGTTATCTAAATGAATAGCTAACAGTAATGGCTATCTTACTGTTTAATCATCAACTATAAGTTCATTTCTCAGTGCATGAATAATTTTATTATGCCCTAATACAAGAAACTGACCTTAGGTGTGAGTGTATCATCCTCATCAAGAATATATGCCAGACCACCAGTCATGCCTGCACCAACATTCCTGCCAACTCTGTTGAAAAGCCAGTGTGCTAGCATTATAATGAACTAGATTTCTGAAAGATAATTAAAACTTGAGGGATACATACTTTCCAAGGACAACTACACAGCCACCAGTCATGTACTCACAGCAATGATCCCCAGTACCCTCAACCACTGCTTGTGCAAGAGAGTTCCTTACAGCAAATCGTTCTCCTGCTTTGCCCCTCGCAAAGACTTGACCACCAGTTGCGCCATATAGACAGGTGTTCCCTACTATAGTAGCATCCTCAGGGCAAAAGCCAATAGTCTCAACTGGAGTCAATATCAGCTCTCCACCAGCCATACCCTAAAAGATATCGTTCTTTGTCAAAATCCATTGGATAACAGAGGAAGTGAAGGAAGGTTGTATCAATACCTTTCCCATGTAGTCATTAGCTTCTCCCACTAATCGAATGTTCATTCCAGGAGTCAAAAAACAACCAAAAGATTGTCCAGCACTTCCTGTAAATCTGAACATGAGATAAAATGAAACAGATGGTCAACATTTAAGGAGTATACCATTATGTAATCTGCTATTGAAACTTCCAGCCTAAAAAGCATGGCACTTACGTTATATTGAGTTGTCCCGCAAAGCCAGTGTCACCATACTTCTTGGCAATCACACCGGCAATGCGCCCACAAACAGCACGGTCAACATTATATATAGTATAAGATTTGACAATATGCTTTTCATGCTTGATTGCCTCAGATATCTGCATTAAGTTAATTTTTTATAGGCAATAAGCACAGTCCACATGCGAAAGAAAAATTTGGACGAGTAATTGGCATTAGAACTTTAAAAACCATATGGATATTCAAGCTACAGAGAAGTGCATATAATATCTCAGCATGGTAACATCTGGTTAAGATTGTCACAAAATGCCACAAAATAATAATCAGAGAAAAAACCAGCTTATTGACTGATGGATACATTATCTCTTACCTATGCTGGAAACTGAAGTTAAAATTGTTGACAACATGCAAAATGAAAATTCTTAAACAGTAGTTTTAAGGTTAGAATGTCATACCAAGATGCAAATGCACCATAATATCTGAGAATATACTTCAATTGAGCAAATTTCACTCAGCAATGAGAAAAAAAAATACATTCAAAACAGCAACTTTAGACACAGTTCTCACCTCAGGATCGGAAAGGATAATATCATCAAGAACAGGACCATTAGTATGAACTTCTTGATTTCTTATTTGAGTGCTGCTCCACTTTGGTAGGCCAACACCCTAGAAATTGATGTCGTGAAAAATAAGAAGACTAGGTGCAAAAAATTCAAACTGTTAGTACAAGCTGATTGCTTACAGATAATATATATTTTAGATCAAGCTGTTGAGTCTTCATTAAAGAGATGTGTCTTGGTCTCAGCAAGTCTGTTCGTCCAATTATATCATCCATCTTCTCATAACCAAGTTGTGCCAACATGCCTCTTACCTGGTCATGACATGAGATGCAAAGAACCTATTAGTTTGGTTAAATCAGTAAGCCAGTGCAAAAACTACATATTGAAATTATAAAGCTTATCTTGGATCAATTACTCTAATCAAAATAAACCAAGAAATTAATGCTAAACTATTGATGTTAATTAGATCATAAAAAATACATCTCACCTCCTCAGCAACATACAGAAAGTAGTTAACCAAGTCCCCAGGAACTCCAGGAAAACGGGCGCGCAACTCCTCTCTCTAAGATGAAAATGAACATATTAAAGATATGGCCAAAAAAAGTATAACAATCGATACGTGCCATACCTGGCTAGCAACACCAACTGGACAGTTATTAGTGTGGCAAATGCGTGCCATAACACATCCAGTAGCTATCATTGCCACAGAACCAAATCCATACTCATCCGCACCCATAGCTGCAGCCATAAGGACATCAACACCACTCTTGAATCCACCATCAACTCTAAGAATGACCCTTTCCCTTAACCCATTCTCAATAAGAGTCTGCAAAAAAATTCATAAGTCACTACAGGAATATTTAAGCTAAATAAAAAAATGGACAAGGATGCAATGCAAAAGAATAGCAAATAACCTGGTGTGTTTCAGTTAGCCCAAGTTCCCAGGGACCACCTGCATGCTTAATGGAGCTTATAGGGCTAGCTCCTGTCCCTCCATCATGTCCTGATATCTGCAACAAATGGAATCCTTCCCTAGGTAATTATGCCAACTTAAAGTGTACGCTATAGTGAATGATAGAAAGTAACGTGAAATTAACATGTTTAAGAAGGAAGAAATCGTTCAAATGAATCAACTAAAAATATTCAATGGTTGCAACCACAATCTGGTCATCAATTCATTTTGGATAAAGCAAACCCAAAAGAAAAAGGCAATAGCATTAAATTCAATAAAAATAAAACTAGTGCCTTTCTATTAAGATCTTTTCTCATACTTCTACAAACGCACATTCATCATAGAGGACTCCACTGATCACAAGAATTTTTTATAGTATGATTACTTAAGGAAAAGAGATGATGAACTTGACCAAAGTACAGTCTTGAAAATTTTGTGGAAAAATCTTAATTGATGCAAACAGTAATTGGTTCAGTTGAAGTTGGAGACGCATCAATTAACTGAATTAATGAGGGTAGGCTGAATGACGCTTGAATATGAGAGTCCCAAAGAAATACTTGGGGTGGTTCCTATCAGGTGGAGGCGATGGGATGAGTTTCAGAGTCAGGCCATGGACTCAATGAGGCTTAGCTTGAATTATACTAAAATTGGTACCAAGCTCATAGGTTGCAAAGATGGCCAACAAGCTGCTACGTTTTTCATGTGCAGTGGTATCCACTTACTTCAAATTTTTTTGCCATAAGAAGTGGGGATACATGCAATCCCACTTCATACGAAAATCCTGTAATTGTTTAAAAAATGGCCATTAATGTGAGGAGAAGCTTGCATGCAAGCTCTATCCCACAGAAAAAAATTAAAAAAGAGTCTAACCTCTTTTTGTTTTTCCTATGGAATCTCGTGATTCCAAAGTAAATTAGGGTCTTCAAAAGTTTGTGCCGAACACCTTCATGGGAAAAAAATACCATGAGGAAAAAGATCCTATGGAACTGCCGATTCCGATAGAATTTTGGATATCCAAAAAGGCCCTAATTTGGAATACTTCTGGTCACTTACTAATTTAAGTTGAATCAAAATTATCAATAGATCCACTTGCTATCACCAAGTAGAAAAACTGTTTTATAAACACAAACAACAAAATCAAGATGACCAAACAAATCCAATCTACTGGGATTAATGGTGGATCATAAATAAACATGACCTGATAAGGTCTTAATATGCCATAGATCACCTAAAAGCTTTCCCAACCTAGACAAAGCCAAGTCCATCAGTATGCCCACCAGTGTAATAATATGATCAGGTACAATATGCCAATAATCTGCAGAAAGGATATCTAAAATACACATTATGTTGTACTCCTCACAATTGATGTTAGTTTTATCAATTGCTACATTCATTGTTGACTTTACATGGTATTCCACTGTAAACCTTCATATGCTCAATGAACAGTTTCAATTAACTGATATAGGAGTTTCAGAATGTTTTCAGAAAACAAGAGGAAAAAACAAATGAGATGATAGTTTTCATGTACTTGAAGAATATAACTTAACATGAAGCAAGGAACGAAAAAACAGCCGTTTACTCAAAAGTTATTGAACCCAAGTAACTGCCTAGTATTAATCATGTTGAAGGCAAGCACATGGCATAAGGCTTTTCCGTTTGGTAATAGAAGTAGAAACCATTCTCACTGTAACAAAAATTGAAATAAAAAATTAAGGGAAGCTTGAGACCAGAAACCTGTATAATATCAGCATTGCCCTTAGCTACACCAGAAGCTACAGTACCAATCCCTGCTTCTGCCACAAGCTTTACAGATACCTTTGCCTTAGGGTTGACCTGCTTACTTCCAGAAATCAGAACATAGTGATGAAAATGGAGTTCAAAATGCATATTAGATGACTTGGTGCCACCTTTTACAGATGACAAAAACTACTTGAAACTGCAGTTTTGTACAAGAGGTGCACAAATGTACCTGATGAAGGTCAAAGATTAACTGAGCGAGGTCCTCAATTGAATAAATGTCATGGTGTGGGGGTGGGGAAATCAGTGGCACTCCAGGTTTAGAATTTCTTAGTCTGGCAATGTAAGCACTAACTTTCTTCCCTGGCAATTGCCCTCCTTCCCCAGGTTTTGCACCTTGTGCAATTTTAATTTCCAACTGATCAGCAATAGCTAAAAATGTTGGAGTGACACCAAAACGTCCAGAAGCAACCTGAAAATAACACGTATTGGTGATAAAGGCAGTATATGTGGCACCCCGGTGTTCTCAATATAAATGCAACACACAACCAAGCAAGCAAGCAAGCAAACATGCACACAAATGACAAGCAGAGAAACAAACTCCGAAAAAAGGCACATCGATAAACATCTCATTTTCAACTTAGAGAACCACCAGGCTCTTTCAAGTTTTCTACAAATGGATATGACTGCAAAATGAAATTTATTAAACAATGCTAATGTCTTCAAATCTTGATGCTTGACAAAGAAAATACAACAAACATGATTCCCTGATATTACAATCAGATGTCCTTACCTGCTTAATTGCACTAGTAGCAGTATCCCCATTCTGCAAGCCCTTCAGGTGAGGAAGTGTTGGAGAGTATCCATCAACAACATCTGTTAGCGGACTCCAACGAATAGGATCCTGGAAACAGTTCATGGTTCAATTAATCTCTCTTCAGAATTAGAATTTTATGCAAAACTCATCAACTTAAAATGAATTTAAAATATACTGTTTGTCCTAACATTTAGACAAACTTAAGGAACTACAAACCTCGCCCCCTTCTCCGGAGTTGGATTTGCCACCTAATCTGTTCATTGCTATAGCAATTGCTTCATGTGTTTCTCTTGAAATTGCCCCAAGAGACATCCCACCAGTACAGAAGCGTTGGACAATTGAAGATGCTGATTCTACTTTCCCAACAGGAATTGGTGGCCGGTCACCTTTTAACTCTAGGAGATCTCGAAGAACCTATATTAATTGCACAACAATTGTGATAAGAGTTACATTTTTGTGGCAAGGCATCCAGAAGCCAATAAACTGGCAAAAATAATATGTATTTGAAGCCAAATCAGGAAGCATACATTTATGGGCCGGTTGGCAAGATGTTGTTGATAAATAGAATAGGCATTTTCACTTTTCTGGCGAACTGCTTTGTGAAGCAGTTTTGACATTTCTGGGTTATTTCCATGATATTCTCCTGAATCACATGAGCAATAAAACAATTTCAGGAAAAAGATCAGATAGATGTCATTTGACTTTATGCCTATAATGGAGGACTTCTGGGAAAAAATGAAAAAATAAAAAATCTCACTTTCCATGCTTTGACATATATCACATGTCCATTGTTGGAAAGTAGTCCAACAGGTTTTGCAAACATTGAATGCAAGGAACCCCCTACTTTTGTATTGAGGTTTAGATAATGGAAGATATAGACAAAGTTCAGCTCACGTGCAAAGACAACAACAAAATCAGCTGCAGACTTCAAAATGAAGTATTCTAAACTAGAGTTCATAACAAAATATAACTAATACTATAATACATTAAAATATCCAGGACGCATATCATTCCATGAAATAAATGAGGTGGTAACCCTTAATTCCCATGACATTGATAAGTGTAGCTTAAGAATTTAAGAACAAAAGAAATGCTTTTTGAATTTTACATGTTATTGCATTACATTTAGATAGACAGGATAAAGCATACAAATCATTTTGAGTAACTCAATTGTTTCTGAATAAAACTGTTCTACCTCCCGGTCTGTGCTGAATAAATCCAAAATTTTCTAGTCTTTTAGCTGTATCCTCGGAGAAGGCCTTCACCCAAAATGACAAGGTTTCCCTAGCCAACTTCACAAAAAAGGGGAAAACTTTTTAATGAAACCGGATATTCAAGGACAAAAAATTGAAACACTCATCAAGAATAAGATACAACACAATGAGAAAATGACTTGGCTGAAATGAAGTCCAGTAAACTATTACTGGAATCAAAACTAACAGCAGTAGTAGCTATACAGAATGAAGACCAACATATGCATCAGGATTTGGAGGAGGATTTTCTCTAATCATGGGCAAGACATATTATTGTTGTTTTCTGAAGCTCGAGGAAAACCTAGACATCAATTATGCTATCTAAATAAGAAGGGATTGGAAGCGCCATTTCATGCAGAGTGCAGTAACATAAAGAAGAGAGAAAACTCTGACCACAGGAAAGTATCCATGGTCAAAATTTATAGGTGGGAGATCCTAGGATACAGATGAGAATATATGAAGTTGCCTTAGGATACATCAGAATCATTAAAGAGATGAGATACATCAGTCGGAGTAAGAAATGACTGAGAAACTAGTCAATCAAAGCAGAAGGCAGCATTAGATATAAAAGCAAAAGAATTATTGAGTTTCAACAATAGTGGACAGCATCCCGACTACCACAAATGTCTAAAATTCACAAATAGCATATTGTAATCACAGAAGTAAAGAACTAGAACTTTATCTGGAGGCATTATCTATAACTTGCAACTTATGCTGAAGACGTTTGCATTTTGCCATATCGTTTCATTAGAGCTGGCATAAACAGATAAAAGCATGCATCTTCCAGGCAGCTGATCAAGCACCTCAGCCCTCAAGTAAGACCATGAGAAGATTAATATACACTCTTTTGCTTTCTAGCAAAAACTGATTTCAAGTTCTAGCACGTATCCAAAGCCAAAAACTCTTAGGAAACAAGTGCAGCACTAGTTAAACAAAACCTATTATCAGGTTATAGATTATAAAATACAACAGTTTTTTTAGCTGCTTCATACTTAGAAGTAACAGGCTTTTGAAGTTACAGTCTTGAATCAACTAGTTCTTAGAATAGATACAATTGAAAGTTACGAAATATTTGTAACCATTCAAAAATTTTAATTTTCAAAGTTTATCCATCATTGTGAATAATATTAGATGAAATATTGCCAGTTTTATTCATTTTGGTCAAGTACATTAATCTATAATACTTAGCATACATGCCACACAAAAAACACTAGTAGAATAATTAGATTTAAGAAATAACAGTATAAGTATATAATATAATAGGTGACCAACCAAACAGTACCATTTGTAAGTTTCTTCGTATTGAGTCAACAATACTTTTGTTTGTTATTCTATTTTTTAAGATATAAAGTTTTTGTTCAACACCCCCACTAATCTTTCTCCGTATATGAATATCCTAAAAAGAACAATATGTTTGATAAAATATTATATAACAACTTAAATTTTTGGTCAATTGACTAACAGACATTAATGAGGAAGAGAGTTTTAGTCAATAATAAGTAAACATCATCCCGCACTATGACCGGAGTTATGTCATCTGCTTGTGTTACAAACCTTGCAAACATAAAATTATTTATATAACTAAGGTAGGATTTATTGTCATATGGTCAGAAACTTCTGAATTAATTATTCAAGAACCTCTATAGTTGACGTGGTGGCTTTTATCTTTAATCAAGAAAAGAGTTATTTTCTTGATCAGTTGATCATATGGTTACCTATGATGATTCAACAAATGCTCTTTGCTGTTTTTTGTCCAAGTCTGCCACTTCGTACTAATCCACTTGGACATTACTTGCCCAATTAATTTGCCGACTATCATCAACTAGCTTCTGTCAACTAAATGCCTTAATTTGCCGCACTTTGTACATTTTAAGCTATGTTTTTCTCTTCCTCTACATGTGAAGTCACCTCTTCCTCTTCCACTGAATATAATTTCTCCTTTGTCATATCCAACTTGTGTTTCTCCTCAATCATATCCTGTCTCCCTTTTTGAAATTTATTACAATTTTTAGGGTTTGCATATATAAAATTAGAACTCGTTCTCAAAAAATATAAAAAAAAGAGAAAATTTTCTTTATTCTAAAAGATAAAGGCTGAAGAATTTATTACAAACCCGAGTGATGTAGGACAACTACATCTTTTTTATAGTAAAATTAGAAATCCAATACAAGTTGAATTCCAATCTCAATTAGAATTTCTCAAACTTGTTACAGCTATAGTCCAAGGGTTATCTCTGCTAAAATATTTACTCACATTCAGCAAAAAACCATCCGCTGAAAAGTTGACATCAATTCTTATAATATTTTTATTTACTATTTTAGCTAATTCAGTATCTATATTGGTCAAAATTGAGATTTATTTATGAGTTTGAGTTAATAACAATCCTACCCCAATAAGAAAGAAGATTTAGATCTTTTTATTTAATATATGTTAAGTATACTTAGTGGTGAGGTCTAAATCGTATTTTTAATCTACACCAAATAAGACTAAATTTATTAAATATCTATATATACAGCTTAAAGTTGTAATAGAGAAGGAGTTTTTTTATCAATAATATTATTATATTTTGGGTTTATTCCATTTACATCTTCCCTATGAATTCAATAATCTATCATACTGAGAAGACAATAATCTTCCCCCTTATATCTCGTACCCTCATTCTCTCGTTGCATCAAGTGATATCAAAGCAACATTGTCCTCGGGCTCAACTCCATTAATTGTAATTAGTAACGATAATTTTATAAACGGTACCTTAGGATATTATAAATTTAAGATTTGATTAAATAAAATTTTCTTCTATCATTAAAAAGTATAAACATTTAAAACAAACTTTTTTCTATCAATTGATCGTTGAAAAAATTTGCGGTCCGACGTCTTGGGAATTATCATACGAATCTACTTAGGAAAATCAAAACATTAGTTAAATAAATATTTCATACTTTCATAATTACGAAAATATGTTTATTTGGATGGATAAAATTAAAAAATTCTTTGAACTTATAAAAATTCCTAAAGAGAAAAAAGCAAAAATTATTAAATACAAATTTGATAGTTATACTTCATCCTGTTGGGAGCAAATTCAAATTCAAAGAACATATGAAGAAAAACCCAAAATCCGTTCGTGACCGAAGATACTTAAATTATTCAACATGAAGTTCTCAAAAAGAGATAAAAATCAAGACATATTTCTTATGTAAGGATTTTTATAATTGAAATCGACGGAGACAACCATGAAATGTTAGTTTCGCATATTAGTAAATTTCTTTTATTGAATTATCAAGTCGAAAAACAAGTTGTGAATCGTGTGAAAGACAAACAAACTACTGAACAACTTATTGAGTGCCCAAAAAATTATTTTTTGATAAGTTAAAAGATTATATAAAAATAGCTTTGAATGATACAAAAATTTTTTACAAGACTATCGATAAAAATTCATGTAAATTAATTAATAATTTTGAAGGCTGTAAAAAAAATTTTCTATGGTGAACGTATTGACTATATTACACAAGATTATTTTTTAAATTTATCAAAAGTCAATTCTCTTGAACAAGTGGTGAAAATTCCTACATGAATTATCATTATGCAAAATTCAAAATTTTCAATGATATATTCGGATTATTTTAGTAATTATCAATAAATTTATAAAGAATACTTTAATTCTATGATAACAAATCATAAATTGGTGTGCACAGAAATTTTATTTTAAATAAGATCAAATTGAATCCTGCAAAAGTTCAAGTGGTTGTATCAAAGAAAAATGAAATATTAAAGTACTAAATACGTTAATCGAAAAAATCTCATTAGTTTACGTCATCAAATTCTATACTGAAAAGTGTTTGAGGAAAATATAACTGTAATAATAAAGAATTCAAGTTTTGATCTGAAGATAAGTCTTTTACAAGTAGAAGGGTTTGATATAAGACAACTATATCCTTTTTAAAGTAAAATTAGATATTCAGTTCAAGTTGAATTTCAACTTCAATTACAATCCGTCAGAATTGATACAGTTACAATCCAAATATCATATCTCATATGATATTCATTCAAATCCAGCAAATAACCATCCGTTGAAAAATTGAAATCAATTTGTATAATTTTTTTATTTACTATTTTGACTAATTCAATATTTATATTAATAAAAATTGGAGTTTATTTATGAGTCTGAGTTAATAAACAGTCATAACTCAATAAAAAATAAGATTTAGATTTTTTTATTTAAGATATGTTAAGTAAAATTAGTAGTGAAATTTAAATTTTATTTTTTAGTATACATCAAATATGACTCTATGTTTACTAAAAAATCACATATACAATCCAAGATTGTAACAGAGGAAAAAAATTTCTATTAATAATATTATCTTATTTTGAGTTTATTCCCTTTCTATTTTTCTTATGAATTTAAAAAACTATCATGGTGAGAATATGGTGATCTTACTTCTATCCCTCGTGCCCTTTTTCTCCCGTTGCATCACCTAGTCTCCTCATCCTAATATAAATGGAAGTCTTAATATAACTCATAGTTTGACCTTTTCTACAATCCGTTTTATACATCGTCGATTCTTATTTTTGAAGTTAATTTTAATTTCTTATTAAGCTGTAATAATTCTCAAATTTACTCAAGTATCTAGAGAGTAATTTTACGTAAATATATTTGAAAATATTTGAATTTCACATGGGTATTCTTATACCTAATTTTCTTTTATTCTTTTAACCTCCACCCGTCTCCCCCCTGCCCCCCTCTTTTTTTAAACCAGCCCTAGGAGACCATTTGAGGGCATAAAAAGATCTTCTCAACTCACAAACTAGTTGTTTTCCTTCAAAACTAAAAAAACCTAGAGGATGTGTCATGTATATTTTTCCTTTGAGAACCCTATGGAAAATGACATTTTTCACATTCATTTATAATAGATTCCAATTCATGTTTATAGTCAATGATGATATTATTTTTACTGAATTGAGTTTTACAACTAGTGAGAAAGGATTAAAATAATCCACACTATATGTTTGTGTAAATCCCTTCACAACCAATATGGCATTGTACTTGTCAATGCTTTTATATGGTTTATATTTAATAATATAAACCCACTTGCATCTCTATTACTTGCCTCTAGTTAGAATTTTTCAATACTTCTATTACTGTTCTAGGTGTGACAATGGTATAACTAGTTAATGCAAAATGTTTAAAATTGGGGGATAGTTTTTCATATAAGACAAATTTGACTAATAGAATATCTACCACATGCTCCTCTCTTTTCTCAAAGCTATAAGGACGCAATATTCAATTTAAGTAATAGGTTTGAATTATCAATAATATGTTGTTGTATCTATGTTTGTTTTACAGCCATTTCTTTTCCTGAGCATTACAGATGGTAGATTATCAACAAGTAAGGATAAGAATAAACAGGGGTAATAAGTCAAAGTTGTTTTAAAGAATGTTATAAAAACATTCTTTGTTTATGTTATTTTTAGAGAAGTAGAGTATATTTTCAAGAAAAATTACATCTATGGTTATATATATATATATATATATATATATATATTGTGTTTTGTTGGATTATAACATTTATAACTCTTATGTATTCTAAAATATTTTTAAAATACACATTTAATTGTTTTGAGTTGGAATTTGTTTCTACTTATACTCAAGTCTTTGAATAAAATAAATGCATCTAAACACCTTCAAATATACATGGAATGAATATAAAATTTGAAACGAATTTTTATTTTGGAATATATTAGAAGATGCTCTATTAATTAAATAACAAGTTTGTTTTGCATCTTCCCAAAATTTATATAGTAGATTTTGTTGGATCATAATGGATCTAGAAACATTTAAGAAGTATATATTCTTTCTCTTAATCATACCATTTTTTTGTGATATAATTAGATAAGAATTTTGAAAAAAATCTCACTATTTTGCAGATATTTTTTAAGTTTTCTTGAAATATATTCTCCCCATTATCGACTCTAAAAATTTTAATCATACATTAAACTAATTCTATATTTTTGTGAAACAATTTAAATATGTGATTAGCATCAAATTTGTTTTTCATTAATAGCAACAAATTTATTTTTCATTAAGTAAATTCATGTCATCCTAAAACAATTATTCATAAAACATAAAAAATATTTATATCTATCTAGAGAATTATATCTAGATATCCTCACATCACTATGGATCAAGAAAAAAAGGTCGTAAACTTCTCTTGTTAACCCTATAAGAACATATATTCCTGTGATGCTTAGTAATCTCACAGATTTCACAGGTGGGTTTAGAGTGAGAGTTAACCTAAGAAATATGACTCTAAATTTGAAAAAAGATAAATGACATAATATATAATAAAGCAAAAGTAATTCTTCCTTCTGTTTGCATATGCTTCAGCTTGTTTTTTATCAAATTCTAGACTAAAAAGCTCCATTTTTAATTCCTCCATCAATTATTTTTCTCATTTGAGGATTTTAAAAAATGCAATAAAATAGGAAAAAGTTTACATTACAGTTAAGAATTTTTGTCAATTGGCTCATTAAAAGTAAATTACAAAGAAATTTGTCGATTAAGAGTGCAAGACAAAGGTTTAATGATTTAACTTTATACTATATTTACCTTTTATCAAAACATATTCTCTATTGAATAAAAGTACACATTTTGATTGTAATATATTTGACAATAATGAAAAAAGTCTGGGATTACTAGTCATATATTTTATTGCTCCTAAATCAATAATTCTTGATTTGTTATACACTTGATTTATTACTTTTGCTGTGGTTGAGACATATAAGACTTTTTTAGCCTAAATCACTTTATCATACTCCTCTTTATTGAGCACCAATCTCATTGTCTTTGAAATAAAAGCATGTTTTAATATGTTTTGGGCTTCACTATATTCTTAATAGGAGTTTGATACTTGTGAGATGTAAGCAATAGAAGACTTCTCATGCAAGCGCTTATCCACTACATGGTTAGTTTTTCCATAATGAATGCACTTGAGATTGACTCTGCTTCTTCCTCATCCTCTTCCTAATGGCCTCCTTACATTATGTACTCTCCTCTTTTAAATCTTCTGTTACTATCAATAGTTGTAACTACTACCTCAAAGTTAATAATCTGATTTGCAAGTTGTATATTTGCCCTTTACAATCTTGCATACATATACTAATTGAAGGTAATTTTTTCTATGATATAAATTGATTTTTTATTTGCTCATATTGTTTATTTAAAGTAGATAGAAATAGAGTCATTTTAAATTCTTCTTTATATTAATTTTATTTCTTAATAATGGATGTTGATAGTTAATATATATCTAATTCATTTCAAAACTTTCATCTTTGCAAAGTCATCTTCTAGAGTTTTTTCAGCTTATTTAGTTCTAACCATATCTTTTACAATTTTAAAAATTCTTAAAACATTATCTCTACCTCAATAGAATCTTCTAATTTATTTCCATATTTGTTGTATTGCATCGCAGGCTCATCATGTTAATATTAACTATTGGATTCATGTCATTCTACAGTATGCTCATTACTTGATCATCTTTTATGAACATTCTTTTGTTGGTTTTTCGGGTGGACCTTCTTCAATATATATATTTTTTTCTTTTACTCTTAAAAAAACTTGTATAAAATTGACTCATTGGAAGTAATTTATAGATCCTATTAATTGAATTGATGTCATCTGAAAATCCAAATTATCTCTAAAGATCCTTGATGTTAGTTCCAAATTATCTCCAAAGATCATTGATGTCTTATCTTCTCCTACACTTGGCATGATGTTTAGAAATTTCAAACTCTATTGATCTTTGAAAAGAACTGAATTCCTAACATTTTAATACTATATTACAATTTTTAGGATTTGCATATATAAAACTAGGATTTGTTTTCAATGAAAAAAGGAAACGAGAAGAATTTATTTATTCTAAGATATTAAAGTAGAAGTTATTACAAACTCGTCTTCACAGCCTTATATAGGAAGGAGCTCTAATACAACTCATATTTGGATTTTTTTTTTTGCAGTCCATTTTATGTCATGTCAATTCTTCTTTTTCAAATTAGTTTTGGTTTCTTATTAGATTGTGATAATTCCCAGATTTATTCAAATATTTAAAGAGTATTTTTGTGCAATAATATTTGAAAATATTTGAATCGCACATGGGTATTCTGAATTCTAATTCTCTTTTATTCTTTCAACAAAACCATGATTGAGTTTTCTCTTATGGCTCTCTGACTAACAAAAGCAGTATGGCGTTCTGGAATCTTTTATAGATCTCCTCTAATGAGAACAGTTCACTTCTAGTAAGAAAATTTTCCTTATGTTGTTCATACTGTGATCCAAGCTATGGAGAAATTACATAATTTTATGCCTTCTTGATCTCTTTGACTCTCTTCTATTCTGCCTGGTACTTAATATTTCAATTCATTCAAAAAACCAACCAATACATTAAAATATATATTTAACTCCCTGTCTTTCTCTTGCAAGTTATAAATTTGTTTTCAGATGAAAAAAACTGGAGACAAATTATTTTTACTTACATACATATTGCGAAGTTTTCCTCATATGGCCTTTGAACTCCCACAACGAAATAATCCAGGGTCTATTTTTATTTCTACATTATTTAAAAGAACATATATCACATCTGAGTTTTTTACCTCCTAACCTCCCATCTTTACATGATTTTCGGTGAGTCTTCTATCTAATACCTTCACTTGCTTCGCGACTTGAAGTAGATTTTCACAAATCTTGTCCATAGAAGATAGTTCTAGATACCTCTCAGCTTTGTGCCAATGATCTGCAAGCTATCTCCTTTGTACTGCTTGTAGTCATCTTTGTCTACTATCTTTTAGCTCCAGTCTTGGCTCTCGGCTTTCTAAGACCTAAATCTCTAACACTAGTTTACAAACTAGGGTTTTAAGGTAGATGATCTAGGGTTTTTTTATCAACGATAAAGTTTTTTCATGAACAAATTTCTCAAAATTTTCAGTACAAGAAACCCAAGATCTATATTCATATTTATAATAAGCAGTCCCACTATACTTCTACTTGGGCTTAAGCTAAACCTAGTTACAATAAGTTGGTTTAACTAATTATGACTTTATTGGATTTCGAGTTTATGGGTTGCGATGAACCCAAAACTTTCAAGTAATTAAATGGTATACTAGTACAATCATACTCTCAAGTTTTGAGCTATTAAAGATATTTCTGAGCTCACTTTCTTTTTAACATGAGTTGTCCATTCCAAGACCCCATCTTCGTGTTGGAGAAACAATTGTTAATGGGTACTATGCAAATTGATTTCACAACGATTTGTGCTTATATAGTAAAAAAAATGTTAATTTAGTCAGCTAAATGACATAAGTACAAACAAAGCATTTAGAGTCAAGTGCTATTATTCCCTACTTTATGTTACCTCATCAAGACTTAGTCCACCTATCTTTGATACACTTCCGCAGAAAGCAAGGTCCACAGTTTCTTGTCCCAACCCATATATCTCAAATATTTGTGCCCCACAATAGCTGAACAAAATAAAAAAAGAACTATTAACAAAGAAAAAGCCAACAACAAACAAAGCGGGATCCAAGAAAGAAAGTGTTTATAACAGTGCAAAGTGCATTTGTCCAAAGCACACTACAAACCTAGAAAGCAATGATATTCCCATCTTAGAAAGAATCTTCATAATACCAGCTTTCACCGCCTGAAGACAAAGGGGAAAATCCAATTATTATAGGAAAATAGAAAAGGAAGAGATCGGTATCTGGAATACCAAATGCTAAAACAAACTATTGAAGTTCTTGTAAAATTCAATCAGCATACACAGCTAAAAACAAAAAATACATCTCTTCGCAATTGCCAAAGAAAATTTGATCCTACACAAATGGTCATGTTAAAGGATGAATCTACATGTTCACCAACCATATACTTTACTTCTATATGGCTATTTAAGGCAATTATTACAGAAGGAACAAACAAACTGAAGGATCAACACTTGACAATGAACAGTCAAATAAATTATTTGGTCATACATAATTTGAAGAGAAGGAAAGCATGAATAGACAGCTCACAAAATGGAAGTTAGGTAATAAGAAGAATGAATAGTTGAAATGCATATCTAAAAGTTGATTGATATAACATTTGATGTGGTAAGTTTGGAAACAAATGACCAGAAACCATTAACAAAAGATTCTACAGAGCTATGTTTATGTTTTCTAACGACATTAAGAATTGTTGCCTTTTTCATGGCTCTTCATTCTCAAGTGTTTGTACCATGGCTCATACTGGGACGCGGACGGTAGTTCAATGCTCAGTAAATGGATTCCTGATTGAAAAATGTTCAATGTATGGATTCTTTTATGTATGGTTGTCCGAACCTCAGAAATTGTGGCACAAGCTACAAACAAGAACCACCAATTGAAGGTGACTTACAAACCTTACAGTAGTTCCTTTGAGCCTGCTCAATTGTAACTGTGGGCATCTTCCCATTCCGCATAAGATTCAAAGTCTTGGTGCTCAATCGCCACTGCCGACATGTTTCTAATGCCAAATATGGGCAAACCGCACTACAATAAACATAAAACAATGAATGTTAAATGGGTCAAAATTTGACAAGTTACATCTGCAAAAATTACGATAAATGAGATAATAGAGATAATTGGAGAATAAAAAATTGTTTGGGCAGACAAAGATCCATGTAACATTGGAAATTACAGCAGATGTAAACAGGGCAAAAATTACAATAAATGAGATAATAGAGTTATCAACATTCATATCGTGCACTCTACCCCAACAACCACATAGATATTTGACCATCAGTCAACTGTAAAGTTCAGACTCAAACATGGCATCCTGGAGTATGGCCACACTTAAACCAATGATATATCTAGAATCTAGGCACTGTTAAAATTCTCCATAGTACATATATGAATGAAAGACATCACGAGCAATTTATTAACTGGATCTCAAGTATCCTATGAACAAACCCTCCTGATGCTTGTACTAGACATAGCCATCCTATCCTCCATATTAGAATGGTAACCATTAAACATTGTTGTTTTTAATAATAATCCAAAATATGGTATTTTCAATTCCATCATAAATATTGCTGTTTTTGATGATGATTGGTTTTCATCAAGAAGGTGATCCTATATACATTTTAGGACACCAATTACTGTCTATGTAACTCAAGGGTCATGCCAAACTAAAATCTTTGACCTTGAAGCAAAATAGTTTCCAACCACCTCCGGGCAGTGGCTCCAAAATAAAACATAGAATAAGCATTCCAAATTTAGACAAAAATCTGAACCAACGTAAAACTAGAATATTTGAGACAGGAGCAAATTAATGCAGGATCGAGCGATCATCTAAATAAAACTCAGAAATTAGTCAAAAAGTTGAGACCTGGCACCATAACCAATTAGGCATGCAAACTGATGTGTGCTGAAACATTGAGCTGTGTCCACAACAATAGAAGCTGACATCCGCAATCCATTCTGAATCAAATGTTGATGAACAGCACCAACCGCTAAAAGAATTGGAATGGCAGGACTAGTTGGTACCTGACAATCAGAATAGATAGAATTGTAGCTCAAAAAGATCAGGATAGAAATTGGGTAATGAGTTGAACATCTAAGTTTAATTGAAGAGACAAGATATTTCATATTTGACATCCATAAATTATGTCATTCACCACAAGCAGAGATCATTGGCACTTATTTTTTGCTTAACTGATATTGGCTGAAATTAATTATGTCAGAAATTTGAAAAAAAAAAAAACCAAGATATAAGTCTAGCTATTAAAAGAACTAATTGCAAAACCAAGTAACAAATAGTACACATGATTCTGTTTACCATCAAAACTAACCGATTGTGTCTTGCTAAATGGAAATATTAAACGCCAACTTCTACAATCTTAAAGTGTCATTTAGTACAAATGCAGTCCCATTTATCACCATAATCTGGTTTCTGTAAATGGATAGTCATCTTAAAAACAAGAACCATTTACACAATCACAAAACAAATATAAAATTATCTTAAAAACAAGAACCACTTACACAATTACAAAAAAAATATAAAATTATCATATAATTAATATTACGGGCTCCAGCCATATACTCGTGCTTTTTGATCAATTTCAGTTTACAATTTGTTCTATCTATTTAGATATAACCTGCTGCAATTTTAAGCCATTTTCTTTTTGAGATACAAGAATATTTAGTATGGGCATGGTTGGTTGTATTATCAAGGCATTTCCCTCAACCCATTCAGTAATCAGCACAAGTGTTGATTTGATTTATCTCTAGTGGAGCTGCAGGTAATAATATTCAAAGAAATGTAAGACAGAAACAAAGGCAGGTTTCTGATGATATAAGCCAAGAATATATATTGATAATTGAACCAAGCACGTGATCATCTAGCTAAAGGTGATGACAGGTCACAAAACATTAAAAGAGGATTAGAACAAAACATAGTGGAACATACAGAAGGATGAAGCATACCAGCTCACTGGAATGGTCAGAAAGAACAAGAAGCTGTGAACCATTACGGACGGCTTCATCTGCTGCTTCACAGAGTTGCTTTAATGCTTTCTCTAGTGAACCATCTAGACCTTTTCCAATATCAAAGAAAGTGTGCAACACATGAGAATTCAAGTAAGGATCCTTCAAGAGTGCATCAAGCTCCCCTTCATTCAGTACAGGACCTGACAGAATAACCTGAAAATACAATAATAGTAGCATATTAGTTTCTGGAGAGAAACTAAGTAATCCAGGGTAATGTTTATCCAATTTGCACCCTTCCAGAAAAATGAATACCTGAGCAGCATTTTGAGGTCCAATTTCCAAAATATTTCCACGCTTGCCAATATTAACCTCAAGAGACATGACTAAGCCTTCTCTTAGAGGGTCAATTGCAGGATTTGTGACCTGAGAAAATATGGTCCTCAATAAGACAAAAATAATCAAAATGGAATAAGGACGAACAGAATTCCATAACAAAATCATAAATTGTGCAAGAGTAAAAAAAAAATAGAAAAAACACCAATAAGTATAAAGGAAAATTGAAGAAACATCAGCTTAATGGAACTACAGCACTAAACCTAGCTTCTTGATGCGCACCTCTGAGGTGGAAAAAGCCTCTGACAGAAATATTGTACAACTAAAAGAACAATAGCAATGATGCAGCAATGGTTTTAGGATGCCAGCTGCTACTTCAATATCCAGAATGACTTTCTGCTATTCAGCACGAAAGTAGTTCTCTTTTCGCTACTTGTTTTTGAGGTTGTATTAATTGATCTCTTGGCTTTGAGCATGAGAATGTGAGGTTAGTATTCTCTCTGTTGAGAGGACACATACAATTAGTTACATTAAAACTAATATTAGAAAAAATATTTCTGAAAAATAGTAACCAAAGGATTTAGTATGATTGCAAGGCATACATTTGAAATACTACCATCCAATACCCTAAAGGTCACTCTGTCACAGTTAATCAAGCTATAATTCCCCTATGGTTGGGCAACCTGGGTGCTATGTGCATAATGAATAAGTATCAAGAAATTTAAGCAAAAAAACTATATGTTTAACAATTAATGATTTGAATTGATTTCAAAAAAATATATGTGGAATACCAGTAATAAAAATTTCTCTATCATATTAACATCCATGGAGATGTGATTGTTTGCTTGAGTCACAGTAGGAAAGGGAAGGCACATTAAAGGAAATACATTAGAACAAGGATTGGCCCTGCTATCTTGAAGTTTGACAACCTCTAAACAATGCAATTAGATATATAATGAAAACAGGACAGATGGTCTCAAAGCAAGCAAAACATTGTAGGTCCCAACAACCCACAATCCTTTCGCAAGCATAAAAATAAATCAGATGCTATAACACAGAAAAGCTGATTGAGAATATAAATTCAACCTGAGCAAACCTCTGCTTAAAATAGTCATATAGAATATGTGGCTTTTGCGATAGTACAGCTAATGGAGAGTCATCGCCCATGCAAAATGTAGGTTCCTTCCCTTGAGCAGCCATTGTTTCAATAACCATTTGAACATCTTCACTTGAGTAACCAAATGCCCTAATCCACAAATGAACATACCATTTAGAAAAATTAAACCATAGAATCGTAAATAAGAATGCAATATAACAAGTTTGATTTGTATCAAATGCCACAAGAAAGCAACCTCATGTCACAAAATGGTCAGCCATGCATGATGCACAGTAACTTATCGAATTAAAAAGAAAGACAGCACATTATTATTATTCAAACTAAAATTTTAGAATACTAACTAAATTTTTGAAGAGCTGATAAAAGACA
Source organism: Trichopus zeylanicus subsp. travancoricus (assembly GCA_005019695.1). Classification (NCBI taxonomy): domain Eukaryota; kingdom Viridiplantae; phylum Streptophyta; class Magnoliopsida; order Dioscoreales; family Dioscoreaceae; genus Trichopus; species Trichopus zeylanicus. Next base: position 116,058 of record RXID01022413.1, read on the forward strand.
CTCACTGTTGGTGCCTTAAAATTGTTTCGTTGTCCATGACCAAAGACGGGAGAAAGTTGACAGGCTTAATTGTCCGCATATTTTCCATCAACCACTTCCTGTATGGATTTGCAGAAGCCACTTCCTTTTTGACTTCTGTATTTTCATATACCTAACATAGAATAACTTTGATCTTTAAAAGCTAATCAAAGGTACAACCCACACTAAGATACTATAACTAGCTCAATAAGATAATACAACCATCTAGAAATCCAATGAAGCCAAGTGACCACCATCTACAGAGAAAGGAATGTTAATTACGATACAAGTAACCATCATATAAAGGAAAATGAATTGGAAAAAAGTTCTATCCCTCATTATGGGTAAGCAGCAATACTGTACAAGTCCAAAGGGAATATGATGGACATTACAACCACTTAGGCCAACATCTTTACCCAGAAAAAGGATGCCAGTTCTATAGGGTACACAGACTAAACAACAACAGGTTGTGATTTCATCATTTACATAATGTTCTTGGTAGCCTGATCAAACCATTGATCAGTTGGAGCCAAAAGCAGAAACAATTTAAACCAAAATTGCAGTGCCTTCAAAATAAAATGAATCAAGTACAAAAAGGAATATTTTCAATTTAGCTAAGTTTATGATGTATATTGGATTTAAGCCCATGAGTGCAATTATGATGTTAGAATAGAAATTAATTTCACTCGTTACATTGAAATTCTAGAAGATGCTACACAGACAATACTTGTTTGGCATGTGAAGCACACAAAGCATCCGAAGAACATCCAATAGACTGCATACCCCAAACTTTTCAGCTAGTTTGTTAAGGGATGTTAACTAGAAGTGGATTTAATCCAGGTTAATGGGAATATATTTAACTCAGGTTTAAGGATTGCCAACTACAAGTGGCTCAAACCCATGTTTTATCATCTATTTGGGCATAAATGTTAATCCCTTTATGCAGGAATCATTCCCAACTCAAGCACTCAAGGCAACTGCAGAACTTACACATCTTGACGTCTCAATGGCAAAATTAGGAAAATGACAACCATCAGATGGTTCATAATAATGATATAGCTAGTAAAGGAACATTTACACCGGACTAGATACCGTAGTTCAAATTGAAGTTGATGTTTCAAATCATAGTTCAAAAATGCCTTGGCATGCTCAGGATGCTGTCCAGAGGCTGTACAATTCAGAATATCAATTACTTTTATCATTTGAAAAATTATGTTTGAGTACAAAATCTGAAATATTACTGGCAGATTTATGAATGTGTCAATTGACATCTCTCAAATACGGCATTTGATTGACTGACTGATCGAATGCAGGTCTAGCTTAGTTTGATTTTAATTTAAAAAAATAACTAGCAGTCTTGACTTATGTTAATTATTCTTGATAATTCATAACTTTTTCTTGACTTGTGTCAATTGAATTTAAAGAATTACCAATAATTTTATACTTGTGTTAATGAATTTTCTTTGAATCTGACGTTTTGACTAACTAACTAACCAAATGTAAGACTACTTTAGTTCAATTTTATTTGAAAAGAATAGTTAGCAACATTGGCTTATACTAACTATCTTTTATCATTAAGAATTTATTAATAATCCAATAAGGGCTGAAAGAAAATTCATCAAGGATCCAATAAAAACCTAATAAGAACTATACTAGGACCCAATAAAGATCAAATCGAAAATTCATTAAATATCCAACAAAAACCTAATAAGTATTGAACTAAAATCCAATAAGAATTAAATCCAAGATCTATCAAGTATCCAACAAAACTCCAATAAGGGTTGAATTAAAATTCAATAAAGATCAAATCCAAAATCCAATAAGAATCAAATCTAATATACATCAAGAATCCAATAAAAATTCAATAAGAGTTGAATCAATACCTAATAAAGATCGGATCCAATTCATTAAGCATCGTTCGGTTTGGAATCAGTATCATAATCAATATTTTTCAAAATTATTTTTTACTTATTTTATATCGTTATTAAATTAAATTATTATAAAAAATTAAATAGTTTTTCAAACTTTAAATTATTATAGCGTTAATTTTCATAAAAAGATATTAGTTTACAAAAATAGTTCATTAGTCTTGATCTTGATACTGATTCCGAACCAAACGGTGTCTTAAGGATCCAATAAGAATGAAAATCCAGATTCATTAAAAATCCAATAATAATCTAACGAGGGTAAATTAAGATCTAATAAAGATCAAATTCAAAATTTGTATGTATGAGTGTTGTGTACACTAAACACCTTCTGACACCGACTGGTTACAGATTCTATCTAAATTCATTAAAGAGTCAAATTCAGATCCAATGAGAATCCAATACAGACTCAAGTTTGACCCGAATTGAATCAAATCAAACTTAAACCGAAACCAAATTTAAATATTGAATTAAGTGAAACTAGACTTGAACAAAAATCAAGTCTGGATCAAACCAAGTTACAATCAAATGGGGTTAGTCAATAACAAGTACAAAACCATCAACAACACCTCAAGACCGCTAACCATTCTTTTGAATTCAAACCGAAATAAGATAGACTTACACTCAATCAGTTAGTGAAATTCCATATTCAAAAAAAATTAACTAACACAAGTATAAAATCATTAGTAACACTTCAAACTCAACCAATACAAGAATAAAGTCATATGTTTTGCCTCAAGCCCAATCGATAGTTCAATGTTTTCCCTGGTTTTACTTAAAAAAGGCTTAGATTCCAATTTCAATTATGCTAACAAGATAGAGAGTAAGTCCTAACATAAATAGGAATTGTTTTGGAGTACTTTTTGTATAGATTGAAGTCCCCAAGTATATCAGGATAGTTAGAGTATTGCGTTAAAATGCTTTGATTACAATTAGAAGTCCTTTTGAGTGCTTTTCATATGGGTGAAGTTTGTACCTCTCATATTTGTCGATTCAAATTTCAAAGGCCTACCATAGAGACAAAGATAGTGCTCTTTTTCAGTCTCATATTCTCCATCATGTCAAATATGGAGGAACAATTTTGTTGTGTCCATTGTCATTTTCCAGCAAAAGTAGCATCCCCATAAATGTTCACCTTTCAGAAATGGATGCCAGAAATGCCACCTTAGCTCCTTCAAACCTACAATCAGTTTTGAACATGACATGCTCTATCCATTCTTCCTTAGTTTCTTTTCCATTACCATTAAAATCTAATTAGCAAACCATGTCAATTTCCTTTTAACCATTTGCCAGCACATGGAATTCTAACTAAATGTAGCAGAAATATAAATCAAGCAGAGAATCATTTACGGTAGATAATTTTTACAAGGTTTTGAGCAATAAAACCAAACAGAGAACTTTTTCCCCTATTTTATCAGAAAGCATCTCTCTCAACATAGTGCAATCACACCAATGCAACCAAAAATTAGATGAAAATAGCAGTTAGTGCAGAACTTATTTGACAAATAACAACAACAGACCAAAATGTTCAGCTCAAAGACATCTAAGAACGAAAAATGAAAACTACATGACAGAGCACAAACCTGACCGCTTTCTAGGTCAACAGTAATCATCATTCCCGGACCCAATCTTCCTTTCATGACAACCTTTGACTCATCCATTGGCAGAACACCAACCTACATACACAATAAAACATTAACTAGATATCAACCAGCATAAAATATTCAAACAAAGATACTGCACCTCTCCTAAAATCTTTTAGGATAACATCGAAAAGCAAAAAGCAGACACAAGAATGATCACCACTGGACTATTGCATTAGTTCTCAAGCATTAAGCAATGTATTACAGCTGCGGATATAATTATTTCAAGTTGTCCAGTATTGGTTAATCGATGTTGCAGTGAGCAACTACATTTGATAATATATTAGAATTGAAGGGGGGTTCTTCTGCAGGTATGTCACCTATCACCATGATCAAAATACACATATCAATGTAATTACATTAGGGTCTTCAATGCTAATTTACAGGCATATTGTTTCGAATTCATCAGATGATGTTTGATGATGCCCAAGGCTCATAATTAGTATTCAAATGTTTCCGAATTTTAAAACACATATGCCAGCAAATCAGATAAGTATCATAGTCTCCTGATTGACAGTACAAGTGTGCCCATTTTCAGCAAGCCAGCCAACAGAGTACAGTCAGTCCAGAACCAGAGAAATTAAGAGAATAACATGCAGAAACAAATGAACAAGAAGAAATTTGCCTCACAAGAATGTTTGGAACTGGAGAATGGAAATATACCTCAGATGCAACATAAACAGCATCATCTACAGTTCTCCAATATCTAGCAGGACGAAGACCATTTCGATCAAGGCAAGCTCCTACTGTTTTCCCATCACTGGATCATCAAGAAATGTTCCTCCAATAATGAATTAAATGCAAAACTAAGTAGCTTAAAACAGCAACCAGTATTAGCAAATAAAAGTTGGGGCATGGCACTCTACACAATCAATGACCAGAATAAGTTCGGCAAATGGTTGGAAGTAATAGTTAAGATTTATCAGGTTCAGAATATTAATATATAAGAATTCAAACAAACTAAGCTTGTCTGTTTAGTGTCAGTTTTGAATATCACACTACTGATTTTATCATCACAGGAAGCAAAAAGTCTTTGTGCAAATGATTATGTATCTAGGATAACAAATAGAGAACAATGAGTTAAGCCCATGAAGTAAATAACCACATTGTAGAAGCAGAGAGCTACTGCAATCTGGATGATATACATTTAGCAAAAAATCTCTTAGTACTCATCTGACACAGTGGAGGTGGAAAAGGAGCAAAAAATCAACAAATAACATGAAGAGGAAGAAATAGGAATTGAAATCAACCCTGTTGGTTTCATTGAGAGAAAACAAGATTTTTCTTGAATAAAATCTGATAATAGTAGACAAAAAATATGATTTGTTTCCATGTCTATCAAGCAACCTTTTTGATGGTTTTCAAAATTGATAATATCATACAACTGGATCTAAACCTTTAGTTCAGCATAAGAAAGTGTTCATCCCCAACTGGAGTAATTTTATGACTGCTAAATATCCCAAATCAAACAAGACTAAAGGAAAGCATGTTGATTAAAAATGAATCACCAATTTCCTTTCTTTTTTCTAAGAAACAAACTCATATTCATCGCAATCTCAGAAAATTTTCTTAATTTTCTTAATTTTTACCAGATTCCAGTCATCAAGCATAAGGGTTTGTGTGAAACAAACAACAAGAGAAGCCATTGTAAGAAAACACCCCAGTTCCATTTGATCAGAAGATACTGGATATGGATTCAAATTGACAAAAAATCATGGCTTGAGAGGATTAACTTTGGTACAAATCCTAACGAATGGTCTCACACCTACATTCAACTTCACCTCCAGATTATAAAAGATAAAAGCATTTGATAGATCCATATTCAAAAGATTTTTTCTCATTTCTAGAAAAGAAAGGTAAGACTGAGGAATGGCTTTCTAAGAAACTTGGAAATTATTTTAGAAAAGATACGCCAGTAATTAAGAGATTATGTAAATTTACTAAAATTAAGTTATACAAGTTTATCAAAAGTACCTGAATAGAAGTAAGGCGGGTCCATCCCAAGCCTCCATTTGCCCTTTGTAGTAGTCATAGAAATCAACAACCTGTAATTAATGAGTGACAGCTAACTCTGTTGAGAGTGCACGATTAATGGAACTAACTATAAATATCAGAAAGCATATATTTGTAGCCAAGCGGGCCGAGCAAATCTTTCTATCCCACTCTCAAAATATGGATCAATCATATTAAACCATTAGAATATGCATGTACACACAGCCAAAACTAAATGTGACTTCCTGGACAGAACATAAGGAAGTAAATACCTCAGGATATTTTAGCATCAATGTAGGATGATTGATGTATGCCTCTGGAACAAGTATCATGAGAGCTTCTGCAGGGCTTCGACCACTTCTTAGTAGCAACTGATAAAATTAATGACTCAAACAAAGGATAAGCATGTGTAAAGATAGAAAACTAGGGGCAATTATTAATCAGAAGATCAAGTTATATTTTCAAATAACTGTAGGCACATACTCACATATTAAGTTTATGTTTGGGGCAATATGGCAAAGCTTAACTGTATAAATATTAATAAAGAAACAAGGTAAGCATCCATGTAAACAGCTGCTATGCCATCCTTGCAACTTTTGCACACATTATACAGGTTAAGTCAAAATGGGATGACTTGTAGGATCAGGTACTTCTCTCATCAATACATTTATTTAATTATTCCATTATCAAGCAGCCTTGAATGATTGCCAACCTTTTCCATCCATTATTGACAAATTATGCTAAAAATAATTGCATGCATCATTCCACAATTTTTTGGTCGAAGTGTGACCTCTATTAAATTTCTTGACTGTTGACATACTGCATGCTAGTACTCTTTTGCTGAGCTTTTACACACCAAGCGCATGCTATTGAACCACTCGGTTAATAGCAAACTCATCATTTGCCACACTCTAGACTTTCATGTCAAAAAGAACTCACACTCCACGGATGGATTTGAAGAAGACAATTTTTGAGGTTAGTACAATGGAGTAGAAGGTTACGCTGCTGACCAATTTAATTATCAAATACCATTGATTGTAATTTGGTTCAAACTCCATGGAGTATAATTTGTGGACATAGATTGAAGTGCATTGCAGTTCCATGGAATTTATCAGTGTTTTGAAAAGCAATCTAGCCAGCTGCCTAGGTGGAGGCAGACCCCCAACCCCCTGAATAAAAGTAGGTAGAAGAGTATACAGGCTGCATAACTGCCTAGGTGGGCTGTAACTTTTTTAACCTAATATACATAATCTCGTACTCTTTTTAGTACATTATTTGGACTTTGGTGTAGTATCTTTATGCTAGTTGTTATATACGATTGTGTGTGATATATGATGTTTGAGTGGCATATTATATCATGTAGATTTATGATTTATCTATTATAGTTTTGATATGGTATTAGTCTTTCTTAGTAAATGAATTACTTTTAAGTCATTATTTCAATTGATAATTAGTTTATTTTCCGTCGAACGTGTTGCTGGAACATAGTACAAGAAATGATTATATATTTGTTTATTTGAAGCATAGTTTTAGTTTTCCATATATTTTTATGGGTTCTATATATTGTGATTTATTTTTTTCTATTGGAAATTGCTATGTGGACTTGTAACTGCCCACATATACATAGCACTTCATAAAACCTTGGGACTTTATTACTCTTAACAATAAGACAAGTTGCTAATAAGAGGATACCACATGAAGCATTGGAGTAATTGGTAAGAGTGTCAGGCTCATACTTCAGCAGCACTATCGAGATTTGCTGAATCTGATGCCTTTGGGTTCCCATATGGACGAATTTCATTTTCGCGACCACACCACACAGGAGATCTCAGAGTTGATTCTCGAGATTGCATCCAGTTCAAATTTCCCTACAGAGAATTTCTCAAGTCAAGGACAAGTTTAATATGCCACCCTAAACATTGAAGAAGGCAATTAATTGTAAAGGAAATACTTGACATATGTACAATTTAAATATTCTCGAGTGAAACTATCAGAACCTGTATAGTGTTGATCTCCCCATTATGACCAAGTAACCTCATTGGTTGTGCTAGGGGCCATCTTGGACTAGTATTGGTGCTGTATCTTCGATGGTAGATGGCAAAAGGCGACTTGTAAAGATCACTTTGGAGGTCCAGATAAAACATTCCTAAAACCTCTGACCGCAACATGCCCTTGTACACTATTGTTTGATTTGACAAAGAACAAAAATACAAGTCACCTTGCCAGACTTCAGATTTTGATGCCTTCTCTATTAGCTTTCTGCAAATATATAATTCTCTTTCAATGTCATCAACATTCTCCTCTTTAGTAACTTTTACCAAAACTTGTTGTATGTTAGGCATGGTCTCTTTTGCATAGTAACCAACCACAGAAGAATTAACAGGTACAGGTCTCCAACCAAGAACTTCCGAACCTTCTTCAGCAAATGTCTTTGTGATAACTGCAGAAAGAATAATTAATAGTACATATCAAAAATAGAAATTGGAGAACCATGCAGAAAGATAGAATAAATCTGACCTTTATAGAAAGTGTAGAGAAATAGATTAAGGTGTGGAATGACAATCAACAGAGTTGCCATAAAACTAAGTTTTAAGCAGATACTAACACCTAAAGCAGTGCCTGATAAACAAATTGATAAAGAATAGCCATCAAAGAATAGGAGTTCCAGCCATTTATGTACAGACATGTTTTTTTTGGCAAAGAGTGCATGGTTCCAGACTTAGAAATGGTAAGAAGCTCAATAAGCTGCCATCTAAAAATGTTTCCATCTAACAAATGTATATCATAGATGAAAAGGTATGCTAGTGTGCAAAATTTCTATACTAGTTTGACACCACAAGTAAGTTGTATCAGCTGATAAATTGATATGAATATATAGGATTTGTTGGAACTTGAAGCATAAGTGCCATGAAGAATCACCTGCTTTTGCTTCTTCCATAAGCTTCTCATCTTTAGGAAGAAAAATCATTCCTACACCAGTTTTGGACTTGTCCAAGGAAGAAAGACCATGCTTATTGGCCCAATCATTTAAAAGATCCCATGGAATAGAAGTCATAATCCCTGACCCATCACCAGAATCATTATCTGCCCCACAGCCACCACGATGCTCCATGCAGCCAAGAGCTGAGAGAGCATCTTTAACAATCTTGTGTGATGCATCATTTCGTAAATTTGCAATGAACCCTACTCCACAGGCTCCTCTTTCTGATATGATATCATCCAAACTTGCAACCTAAGAAAACATAGCAATTTAGACAACTCAATGAACCTGTTTATTTATGGGAACTGGTGTATGATAAAATCAACTAAGCTATGAAAAAAGTAACTTGCAAGAAAAATCTTTCAATGGACACGAGAATGTTTGACTCCCAAATTACATACATTATCTGGAACAACCTCAAAAATCAAAATGGCTAATAAGTTGCATGAAAACAAGCTCAAATACCTTTTCAAAGTATACAAGAAAATATACCATAAGAAAGCAAACATAGCATTTTATCTACCACAATGAGAGAATATAAGGTTATGCTTAAAATCACATAAACTAACAACAAAAAATAAATGAATTTTTTAAAAAAAGAACCATTTAATCAGGGAATTGTAAACAAGGAGAATGAGGATGATAATATCAGCAAGTTTAAAACTATTTCCAGAAGAAAAATACTTGAAGTCATTGAAATGCAGACAATTGTTTCTGTCAGTTCTATTTGTTCCCGTTTCAGATAGTGCCCTTCAAAGGGATAATGTTTCAGTTTACAAGCAGATATAGATCATCTGGGCACTGGAGGAAAAATTTAGAAAATGATTTTTTTGCCATCACAAATCAAGGATGCTTCAGGACTATAAAAGCATAAATTGTCACAGCACACTCAGGACAAGCGCTTAGCCAACACTCAGAGGTTGCCATTTTCCAGGTTGATGTTCATTGATGTCTACATTAAGCACCAAAGTTGCAAAGAATCCACAACATCTTTAGCAAAACCTTTTACATTCAAGCATGAGGTGAGATAGACACTCAAAGAAATTTCAGTTTCAGTTTCAGAAATGGAGGGAAAGAAAGCCACAGTTTCTTTTCCATGATTCTGGTGGCCATATCAGCAGAGGAAATGACTGAAACCCAAAACTCTAGGCCAAAACAGTTCCATTTCCTATTGTGATTTATAAAGTTGACCAAAGATCTAAAGACAAGTTTCAGACACCTGACTATTTGATTAGTTATATGTAACTTTCAAAAGTCAGAAAATCATGCCCTGCAGTTCAAAATGATAGAGTCGTGATCAGACCAAGATTGTAGCTGGTTCAAGTGGCATCTGATTTAGCAGAAGAAGGTATAATTTAGCATTAAACTATTGACTATCCGATCTTTAAATAACTTAACAGGAGTTCAGAAGAAAATCAATATAAAAATGCCTCACAATTTCACTTGTTTATACCATCCAACTGACCAAGAGAAAAGAAAAAATCTTATTTCCACTGAGCTCATGAAGTTAACGTCTTTTTTAACCATCAATCTGACAAGATTCATCTTGAAGCGTCCATGACCCACGAAATCACTTCTTCTTTCCTTCGTGCATTGCACTTAATAAGTGATACATTCAGAGAAGCACTTTAGAAATCCACACTAAACTATGTAAAAGTTTTAGCATAATAATCAGATGCATGCGGACCCTTAACATTTTCTTTTAACAACCAGAAGTCTACACTCCTCATACACTAACAATGCAAAATACTCCACAGTTCTCCACCTTCCGGATAGTCTGGTCCACTGCCCCGTGCAAAAATTTGCGATGAATATCATTGTTTAACTACTGCACAATGTATACTTGCTTCAAGTCACCGCCCAAACGTATCGAGTACATCAAAAGATAATCATCAATAACCATGCGCGCACTCCTTATTCACTTCAACCCAATATTCATATTCCAAACCCCTAAATCTATATCAAAGTCCACCCTGAAACAGCGTATATCGATCCATTAACACATCCAAACCCCTAAATCTCCGGTCTTCAATCAAGACCATTTAGATAATATAAATCCTGGTACCTTAGATCGATCGTCCCGTCTGCGGGCGATCTTGGACGCGGCCCTGGAGCCCTCCAACTCGAGCACCGCCCTGACAGCAGCCAAAGACCAGCAACCCCGCCTATCCGCCGCAACCCTCCTTGTCGGCCTCCGCCTCAACCGCCTCTGCTTCTCCCCACCAACCCCAGCGAGATCCCCAAACAGCACGCTCCCCCTCCACCCAAACAGCACGGGGTTGGATCCCGACGAGGACCTCCACATCTTGGCCGCTGGCAGCGGTTGAGGAAGCGCCGCCATCCCGATTCCGCAGAGGATGGACGAGAAGGAGAAAGGTGATTGTGGGGGAACGCGTGTGAACGAGGAATGGTATAAAAGAAGGAACGAGAGGAGGAGGTTGAGACTTTGGAACGAGAACGGTGAGAGAGAGAGAGAGTGTGTGTGCGGCGGCTGGTTCTCCTTCCTCTCTACGTCCACCTCGCGAGTGAAGGCAAAAGGTGGAGAGAAACGACACTGGGGTTTTAATAACTGGCTGCTCAGCGGATTGGACGGGCGTGCTTTGCTTCCCACATGCCCCCGACGTTTGTTGCTTCGCAGAACCAGTGGACTGTTGCGAATTGCCCGCTGTCCTTTTGGTATTTATGGAATATTGCAAGCGTGCATAAATCGAGCGAAGTAGGGTGAGAGTATAGGTTAGTATGATACAATGTGCCGGCGGGACATCAGAAACACATTTTGACTGACGAGGCAAAAAATTGAGGGAGATCCCGGATCGGATGGGCACGGAATGCATGACGTGGCTTATAGGATAAGTGCTCATCAACCACTGATCCTACTGCTCGACCGACCATCATCAATTTTGAAGAAAGTTTTACATTTAAACCCATATACTACGCTTGATTAAAACTTAAAACTTCATTCTTTTTTTCGAAAAAATGGAAATGCCCTGAGGCTTTATAAACCATACTTTATTTTAGAAGTTCAGACGCAAAAGCCCTCAACAGTTTCTACAAAGCAAAATTTTTAGTTTTGATTTTGAGATTAATTTAGGTACTTTTAAAATCAATATATTTTGACTGAAATTAATATTTTTTTGATTTCAAAATTTTTTTATTGTTTAACTATTTTTTTAGCTTTAAATTTAAAAATATGAACAATATAAAAATTTATATATACATATTTTAAAAAATATTAAATATATAATTTTTTTCGCAAAAAATTACTTAAATAGTAAAAAAATTATAGAAGCCAAAATTTAAATCCAAATCATTATGACTCAAGATGCGAAACTCAACTATTTAAATTAATTTGAACTTATAAAATAAAAATAATATATTTTTAAATCTGAAAAATAAATTTTTAAGTCAAAATATATATTCCGAGTTAGGTCAAAAACAAAAGTTTTAGTGCTGAAATTTAAAATCTTGCTACAAATGTTAAGTGTGCCCTCGCAGATGCTAATGTTGCATTCTACGTCTGGTGATGGGTCAATTGGGTGGTCGGCGCAGTAGACGGCGAATCGACAAATGACAAATAGAAAAGGCGGTGCCACCGGCGCCGCAGTGTACCATCAGTGCCATCGCAAAGTTGCAAAAAGGCCTAAATAAAAACATTAATTATTATATGTGGAATGTCCACGCAGAGGCTGGAGCACGAGACATTCGGGCGGTGTCTGCCTGTCTGGTCCTCATGGTGCAAATTGTTGTTTTTTGTGCATAAAAAAGGATGGAGGATCATTTTTGAAATTTTCGACTGGGAATTTTTAAGGAGTTGCCGACGGAAGCGGATGGGGGCAGTTGAGAACAGAGTAGCTCGGGGAGAATGACATAAATAAAGTTGCCATTTGCATCTTAATTGATAATCTAATGCATTATTAAGTAGTAGCCAATGCTGTTTTTGCTTTGACAGGGAGATTAAAAAATTAAAAAGATATATTTTAGCACATAAAACCCTGAATTAGATGAATTTGTGGAAACAACTCTTTTTTGGTAAACCTAAATGGTCGTAATCATTTCCTAATAGGCACGAGGTAAGTCACCCAACATCATTCCCATTAGTAAAGGTGTAAACGTGTTGGGATTCGCAGCGAAAGTTTCACGGATCACCTTGTTCTCAAACAACACAAGAAACGAGAAGTAATACAAGATAAAAGAAAATAACAAAAGACAACGGGAGATCCACTATCAATAGATAAAGGCTTTTACAAGAGTTTACAAGAAAGACTTCACTCTTTCTTACTCAACTAAACTCTTTTTCAAAGCCTCGGCGACGCCTCCACCTTCAGAGAGAATCTCCAAGAGAGTACCACGAGGAACCACCACGAGAGACCACCGAGAAGCACTAGAAAGACCCACACACGAGAGCCAACACTCTCTCTCTTTCTCTTCTCTCTATTCTCTCTATTCCTCTCTCTCTATTTCTCTCTAGTTCAATCTCAATACTAGCCACACATACGTGTTATATATTATAGTATATTTATATACTCTTATTGGGTCTGAGTTTTACACAATTACAACTCCTAATAATATAAATCTAAATCCAACTTTGGATTCCTAGTTTAACTCAAACTCTAATTAGAGTTCAAAACATCTAAAACTCAACAATCTCCACCTTGGCTTGAACTCGGGCGTGCCATCATCATGAATCGTTAGCCGTCATCTCTCATCCAGCCCCTGCCCTTGGGCTACTAGCTTATTCAGCTAATTTCAAGATGTGAACTCGAGCCAACCTCGAATTTGTTCTTCATGTCTACAGTTTTGTACTTTTGGAAGCTTTTCGGATGACCTGTGTCTGCTGTTGTAGTAAAAGTAATTTGAGGAGACATCAAATTACTCCGAGTATCGTGCTTCCTCTTCACTACTGTAGCCATCGGAACTCCACCTGCAATGGTGTTCCCTATCAATCGATAAACATTGTCACACTTCTCACCTTTCATCAGGATTCTAATACCACGTGTCACCTTCATAACTCCATCTGTTGCTGAATAATTACAGCCTTTTGAGTCCAGTACACCAAGTGAAATTAGATTCCTTCGCATCTTGGGGACATGCCTCACCCCAGTAAGAGTTCGAATCGCTCCATCAAACATCTAGATTTTAACTGTTCCCACACCGGCGATCTCACAGGCTGAATTATCGCCCAACCAAACAGTACTTTTCTTCTTATTTTCCTCATAAGAAATAAACCAATCCTTTCTGGAGCAAATATGATAAGAACTACCAGAATCTAAAATCCACTTATCAGAAGTGTCGATTTCTGTGGATATTGTAAGAACATCTCCATCTGCACTATTATCAGAAGCATCATCCGCTATTGCCGTCGTCGTATTGGAGGACTCTATCTTCCCACGTTCAGGGCAATACCGTCTAATATGGTCATACTTCTTACATGAATAGCATTGTACTTTCGCCTTCAATTTTGATTTGGACCGTTGCTTGCCTTCTCCACGCTCTCTTAATCTCCTTTTTCGTGAGTCACCAATCCTTCACCAAACTCCATATTAATGTTGGAGTTTCTCATTATCTTATTAGAAAGAAGACTAGTTGTCACATCTTCCATCTTAAGAGTTTCTTTACCATAAAGAATTGTGGTCACAATATGATCATACGAAGCAGGAAGAGACATTAGGAGAATCAACGCCTTATCGTCCTCTTCAAACTTCACATCAACTTTCAGCAAATCATTGATAATCTTATTGAAAGCATTTAGGTAATGTAATATAGTTGTACCTTCGCTCATACGCAGTCCGTACAACTGTTGTTTCAGATAGAACTTGTTCGTGAGGCTTTTTGATATGTACAACTTCTCGAGTTTTGTCCAGATGTCCATCGTCATCTCTTCGTCAATGACATTGTACAAAACCTCATCAGTCAGACTTAGAATAATTAAATTCAATGTCTTTTGATCTATCTCCTCCCAGTCTTCATTGCTTATCTTGACCGGCTTCTTTTCTTTTCCCTCTAACGTCTTTTGTAGACCTTGAAAAGTAAGAACCGCCTTCATCTTCTTTTACCATAAGGCAAAATTTATCTTGCCGTCAAACTTCTCCACCTCGAGTAAGGACTTTGTCATCTTGGTTGTTTGCTTCTAGGCTCTGATGCCAATTGTTGGGATTCGCAGCGGAAGTTTCACGGATCACCTTATTCTCAAACAACATAAGAAACAAAAAATAATACAAGATAAAAGGAAATAACAAGATAAGACAACGGGAGATCCACTATCAATAGTGGATCGTGCCATCATCATGAATCGTCAGCCGTCATCTCTCATCCAGCTCTGATACCAAGATTGTTATAATGTCAGGTGTGATGAATTAGTCCCACATCGGATATTGGATAGATAGAGTCCAATAGATATAGTGAAAAAGACCCATATCCCATGAGCTCGAGCTTTTGGGATGGTTTGGTGTCTGACTCACTATATGGATTTGGTTTGACGCTCTTGTGACTCCCCAACATAAACGAGACTCAGGTTCCACTTGCTCTAAATCCAGTGAACTCGAGCCAAGTTCGGAAAATCGAGCTCGAGCTAAACTTGAGTCGACCAACCGGCTCAAATATAATATCTTAAAAATTAATTTTTTTAAATTAATTTATATTAAAATAATTTTTAAAAATTATTAAAAAAATTTATGTAAAAAATATCAACCATAATGTCACAAATTACAATTCATAATTTTATAATAAAAAATATTAAATCTAAAAAATTTATATAATTTTTCAAAAATTTATTTTTTATATTTATTTTACATTAAAATAATTTTTAACAGTTATAAAAATTTATTTAAAAAATCAACCACAATGTTACAAATTACAATTCATAACTATATATTAAAAAAATTATATTAATAGAATAATATCTAAATATAAAAAATTATATCAATTATAATATCACGATTAAATAATTAAACATGTATTATATATTTTATGCTATAAAATATAATTTTAAAATTATATTTTTTATATATTAAAAATAAACAAACTCTTAAGTTAACATCAAGCGAAATAGGTCTAACTCAAGCTCAATTTGTTTGTAACAAATCTGAGCCAAATTTGAATCGAACTTGAACTGAATCAAATCTGTCGAGCAGCTAAATTGAGACTCCTAAACATCAGCCATTTAACAAAGCTTAATGGGCCAACCAGTCAACTGCTGCCATGGCACCTTAAGTCAGATGCGAAACCTGGAAGTTGAACATATTGAAGAGTGGTTGACCTTGGCAAATAAAGTAAAACATTTGCAATAGATTAAACCCCAGCAAAGTAGATCACAACATGGATCTACAATATAGATCCTGTCATTTAAGGAAGGAGAGACATAATCTCAAGTGTGACTCCAAGAAGCCGCAAGTTGCGGTCTCTATTATAACCTAAACTACCTTTGGCTCACAAAACAACATTTGTCGAGTATGTTTTGGTGGTTTCTTCCTCTCAAATGGATGTCAGCTGATGATTGCAATGTTTATCGGTTTATTTGTGTCAGAGTTTTGAAATGCGACACTACCTTGCATCCTCCCACCCAGGAATGCCAGCAATAGCTCCATTCATCACCATCTTTACCAGCATGACTTGCAGCAGCTATACCACAAAGCCAATATTGGATGTCATCCTACAGAAACTCATAAATTACAATATTATAAACAATAAGAAGGCAACTCAAAATATGTATGTGTGTTTGTTTTGGATGTGGCCCTAGCCTAGCCCTAGCTGGCTGGTGCAAGCCCTACTAGGCCTTCACTTGCTTGAAACAGAAAGATGCTAACGTTTGAACTAGGCAACAATTGTGCCAAGAAAGTAAGCAAATAATACGATATTGGAATGCTACATGGTACAGAATCTGTGTCGAGATACAAAAATAAAAACGGCCAAAGAGATGCATAGAAAATAAAAAAGGAGAATTTTTCTAATATAACAGAACACATGCATATATCCATGATAAAGCAATAAAAACATGTATTTAGTCTGAAATTTTAAAATAAAGTAGAAATTATCAATAAATAAAATCATAGAGTTATTCCAACACACCACACTTTTAGGAACTCCACAAGGCGCCGAGGAAAGATTTTTCAGAGGTGGATGGTCATAATACAATTTTTTATCAAATCTCTCAAAGGTGGATGATCATAATACAATCTTCTGTCATATCACCATTCTCCAATTTTCCCATAAACTAGTTTACCCTATACATGTATCCAAAACGAAGAATACATGATAAGCATGGGCTCTTATTAGTGTATAGCATATAGGAAGGCATTAGAATAAATATACGACTGTCAATGGGAAAGTTGGCACAAATTGGAAAACTGACATTTCAATACAGGTGCTGCTCATCAGACATGTGCCTGGATTTCCTAAAAATAAAAGTAAGTTTTAGCCAACCTGAAAAACTAACAAGTATCTAAAAGTTAATAGACTATCACACAGATAAATATCTTGGAGTATGTAGCCACCTCCAATGCATAGTAACATTCATAAGTATAATGAATGATCTATGTTTTAGCAAACTTATGATTCAAAGGTAGCTGAAATAAAATATTTTTAGGAATTCTCAGTAGTAATTCTACTTCAGGTAATAGAAAGCATTAGTACTAATAAATAACAACTAAAACCCGTCTCATAAAGTTTTTATAAAGAGTATGTCACACTATTCAATGCGCTTGCAATAGCATATGCATACCTGTATGCATTAACAAAAAAAATAAAATAAATCATCAACATCAATATCTCGCAGTGCCGAAAATTAGAGTAAATATGGAATCGAGCAATGGACTGACATTTCTAACACCCCTCCAAAAGTTATGTCAGCCTCCATATCATCCGTCATATTAAAGGAGACATTCATTCAGGTAGGAACAATTTTTTCCTATTGGGACTGAAACAACTCCAATTCAACATTAATGACAAACAAGAAATTAAAACATATTGCATGCAAAAACAATTTTTTAAATTCCTTATGCATGATAAAGAATATATAAATGCAAGACAGATGGAAGGAAAAAGAACTTGTTCGCAAAAACAAAGCCAATTGTTGACTGCTCGAACTTTTGGATCTGTGACCAAGACCATATTGACTACTACTAACTGGAAAATACCTGTTTATTAGATCAAGCCAAAATTAATTAAATATGATGACATATCTACCTTTAGAATAATTAATAGGGTCAGCATTTGTCACATGGATAAAATCTCCTAATTAGCTTTTCATGCACATGTGGTCGAATATAAAAAAAGGGATATCATGATGCATAACTTCCACACGCAAAATTTAGTAGAGGGCGAATAAAGTTGTGAATTGGTTCCGCCATTAATATGTAGCTGCAATTTGCAAAATTATACACTCAAATTTGTGAAAAATAAATCAAGAGGAAAAAATAAATATATAAAAACCAGTGTTCACATAATCTCACTCCTCCACAATTGTCGCTTTTTTTAGTCATTATGCAAAAGCCCACGGTCTATTCAACACAACATAACCCTAGAAAAGTAGTAGAAAACAATTTGAATTATACCAAGACATTCAGTTAATAATATGTCAAAAGAACTGACAATTTTGATGCACTCCATTTGAACGTGTAAACCAAGGAAAAGCAACAAAGCCATAAACTAAACATGCTATCTACAGAGCATAATTAAACATACCAAACTAAAGATGAAGGGTTATGAAAGGGAGGTTCCAAATGCACTTTGTGAAACTGCAAAAAATTAAAAATTTATCCAGAGTGTTGAGAAGAAAAACATTTTGATACTAGTGTTGTGTTTGATTTAATTGAAAGGATAAAATAATTATAATGCGAGAAAGCACACCAAGGAAATTAAAGAGGGGAAAAGTTAATATTTTATGTCAACAATATCAACATATGTTCTGCAAAATAAGGTATATTTATTACATTAACAAAGTCAACCTGCTCAAACCTACCCAGCTAGAACCGTAACAATCAAAAGCCCAATCCTAACCAATTTCACCAAGCCAGCCAAGACAACTCAAAAATTTGATCAAGTTGACTTAAAAATTCCTTGACTATTCCAAAAGCTATTCAATCTGATATGCCACATAAGGTATTCATATAATTATCCCAAAAGGAAAGGCTTTCGCATGAAGCTAGCTTTTGAATCACATTTTCATTACAGCCCCAGAGTATTGTGTTTTGTCATTTATTTGCAGATAACCCATCAGGATGAAGGGCCATTAACCATCCTGCAATAGTGTATCGTATCTACGGATATTTGCAAAGAAATAATAAAGTGCAGGGTGTTATTTTTTTTCAAATTCTTTGTACGCGGATTTATTCAAATACCTTATAACCCATTGCTATCGATATGTCAAGCATAAATAACAATTTGAATAGCTTACAATATAGAGAATGTTTTTTCCTAAATCCAAGAGGCAAACAACTGTCTACTTCTCATAGATGTAAACAGCGCTACAACTACATTAATTGATTGCAAAATCTAAACGAAACAGAGACAATTATAACTCTAACAATTCAAAAAACACCTTAAAATCCAAGCATACACATCAAAAACCAAACAAAAAAAACAAACCAAACACAAAACCCCCACCTTGTCCATGCAAGAGGGCAGTGGCTCAACGACTAAGCTGGAAAATCTCCTCGATCAAACCATCAGGCTTCCTGGAATGCAAGAACCGCCGCGCCGCCCCCCCGGCCCAACATCTCCGACACCTCCCGTTCCCTAAACGTCCTATACATCCGACACTGTCACTGGCTATACGTCGCATCGGTCGCCGTCACGGCCACATCCGCTTGCGAACAACGCCGGCGTACTCCTCAATTGGCGCGCGGTCGAGGAGGAAGAGGAGGTTGTAGTCGGAAAGGAGGAAAGTGATGGCGACGAGGAGGAGGAGGAGGGGGCGGGCGGGCGGGTGGCGGGGTGAGTGGCGGGGGAGGGTGGTTGAGGCATTGAAGCGGAAAAAATGTGGATGGAGGAGTGATGGCGGGGGTTACTGGTGAAGGAGGAAACGTCGGATGGGAGAAATGGAACCATTTATGAGGGGAAGATGAGGAGGAGAGGGAGGGAGGTAACTGGCAGAGCTGTTGCTCTGAAATCGGTTTTGCGGGAAAACGCCTAAAATAGCGGTTCTTTCGAGGGTTTTTTGCATTTACCGCCCCAATATGTTGCCGAATTGCATGATTACTTTTGTAAATTTTGAACGATTTGACAAAATATTGAGGCTTTTTTTTTAAAGAGTCAAGTATTATATAATTACAGATTTTCAGTTAAAATTTTACCTTAAATATTGATTTAGTAATAATATATATTTTTTTAAGTAAATAATTACAAATAAGTCCTGTAAAATTTTTAAGAATATATTCAGACTAGATGATCTTCACTTATTTTCTATTTTATTAATATATTTTTCATCTTTTAATTACTAAACTTACTCGCATTCAGAAACAATCACACTCATTTGTTGAAAACTACGAAATATTTTATTATGCTCAGTTTTCATCAATTTTTCTTTTGTTCGCCTCGATATTGAAAATAAAGAAACAACAAACATTTAATATTTCTCTTTTAAAGTTTATTACATAAAAGAGAAAAACGCTTAATTAGAATATTATATGTATATAATGATTTTATTTCCACAAGTTGTTTTAAGAAATTGCTCCATACTTTTTTGAGATTTATCAGCAACTTCAGTGATTTTAATAATTACACACAATCATCTATTTTAAAAAATAAATTATTGAAGTTTTTTTGAACCTACCAACTTTATTATAATTGAGTTATGTGATAAATTTTTTATTTAAATATAATTTAAAAATCAGGTCGAAGTTGTAACTGTCATCTAATTTTTTTCACTGATTTGCACTGACCACAACCCATTATTATTTCAGATCGTGCCACAAACAAAAATAGTATCAGCGACTTGCTTAAATAGGTCATGCTGATATGATACATTCTATTTGACATCCTACGATGAATTATGATTTAAAATATAAAAGATTTCTATATTTTTTTATTTTTATTCAAATGAATTTGGATGCGACAAATAAAATTGTAGCTTTGAGAATATTTTTTCCAATCATTTAACATCTATTTTATTTTTTAACTCTATTTATTACGATCACTTTCGTCAAATAAAAAGATAAAAAATAACGTAAATAATATATCTTAATCTGATTATATTTCATTAAATAATTAAGACGTGAGTGAGTTCAATTGGCTAATGAATTTTTAGTAATTTGTTTTTAAAATAAAAAATAATTATTGAAATCTCCAAAAATTGCTAATAAAAATAATAAAATTTAGGGATAATTACGGATAACCCCGTAATTAGCCTTAATTACGCTTCACCCCCTAATTTTCGTAATTACCTCCACCCTCGAATTCGAAAATATTTACCCACACCCCTTATTGTTATTTAATCAAAATTTTACAAAAAATTTCGATTTTACCCCCAGTTATTTTACACATACACCCCAAAAACTTATTTTTTATATTTAACCCCCCGGAATTCGGATTTTTGCAAATAACGTCCCGAAATAACTCAGATTTAAAAAAAAGTCCTCGAAATTCGAATTTTTGCAAATAAACCCCCGGAAATTATTCCGATTTACAGAAAAGTCCCCGAAATTTGGATTTTTGCAAATAACACCCCGGCGCGGGCGGGAGCGGAGGCGGAGGCCGGGGCGGGCGGGAGCGGAGGCGGAGGCCGGGCGGGGGAGCGGTGGCGGAGGCGGAGGCGGGGGCGGGGCGGGCGGGAGCGGAGGCGGAGGCGGGGCGGGCGGGAGCGGAGGCGGAGGCCAAGGCCGTTCCGCCCCCGCGTGCCGGGGACGGAGGCCGAGGCCGACGCGCCCGCGTGCCGGGGATGGACGGCCTTGGCCTTGGCCGTTCGCGCCCGCGTGCCGACGCGTCGGCCTCGGCCTCCGTCCCTGGCAAGCGGGGGCGGAACGGCCTCGGCCTCAGCCTCTGCTCCCGCTGCCGGCTCGCCGGCGCCCCGGCCTCCGCCTCCGTCCCCGGCACGCGGGCGCAGATTTTTGCAAATAACACCCCGAAATTATTCAAATTTACAGCAAAGTCCCCCAAATTCGGAGTTTTGCAAATAACACCCCGAAATTATTCCGAATTACAAAAAAGTCCAGAATTTTCTTATAAAACCCACTTCTTCCTGTCCCGCCGGGCTAGTGTCAGAGGCAAAAGGGGAGGGGCGGGGCTAGTGTCAGAGGCCGTCTAGTGACAGGAAGAAAAAGGTTTTATAAGAAAATTCTGAACTTTTTTGTAATTCGGAATAATATCGGGGTGTTATTTGCAAAAATCCGCGCCCGAGCGCCAGGGACGGAGGCGGAGGTTGCGTCGCCAGCGAGCCGACGGCGGGAGCGGAGGCCTTGGCCTTGGCCGTTCCGCCCCCGCGTGTCGGGGACGGAGGCCGAGGCCGGCGCCGGCACTCGGGCACGAACGGCCAAGGCCAAGGCCGTCCGTCCTCGGCACGCGGGCGCGCCGGCCTCGGCCTCCGTCCCCGGCAACGCGGGGGGCGGAACGGCTCGGCCTCCGCCTCCGCTCCCACCGCCGGCTTGCTGGTGCCCCGGCCTCCGCCTCCGATCCCCGCCCGCTCGGCGCCCGCCCGCCTCCGCCTCCCTCCCACCCGCCCGGCCTCCGCCTCCGCTCCGCCCGCGCCGGGGTGTTTTTTGCAAAAATCCAAATTTCGGAGACTTTTCTGTAAATCAGAATAATTTCCGGGGGTGTATTTGAAAAAATTCGAATTTCGAGGACTTGTTTGTAAATCTGAGTTATTTCGGGGCGTTTTTTGGGGGTGTATGTGTAAAATAACCGGGGGTAAAATCGAAATTTTTTGGTAAAATTTTGATTAAATAACAATCAGGATGTGGGTAAATATTTTCGAATTCGAGGGATGAGAGTAATTACGGAAATTACGGGAGATTAAATATAATTAAGGCTAATTACGGGAGTTATATGTAATTATCCCTAAAATTTAGGGGGTTATATATAATAATTTTTAAGAAAAAAAAATAATGAGGAGTTTTGGATTAAAAAAATTATTTAATGCCTCCTAAACTTGTTTGAACCTCCTGCCAACCACTACCCCAATGGATAATTTTGAGGTCACCTGCGAGATTTTTTTTCTTGCGAGGTAAAGCTCGGAGATAGGCCTCTTGACCAGTTTGCTCGAGAATTGTTTGAAATTGAACCGGGTCAGATTGGTGTTGGACCGATAACCCAACATTACCCAATTAGCTAATGGGTTTCTCAGCTTTTACCAGCGAATATGCTCAAATTTCTAAACTTTTAGGATTATACATGCAAAAATTCCAATCAAGCATGATCAACATCTTTCCTAATTAAACAAACTTTAAGGGCATCTGCAGAAATAACTTTATAATTTAGAGTTTTTAATAAATAATCTATCTTACACTATTAGCAAAAATCACTAATATTATACTATAAATTTACAAAAATAATATTTTTATTAAAATAGTTAAAGTTTTTTATTTTAATTCTATTTTATAAATTAAAATTAATGGAAAAAAATCCAAATTATTCTAACTATTAAATTAATATAAAAATAATTTAATTTATTTTAAATTTTATGAAAAATCGATTGTTCAATTTTATGGAGTTAAAAATTTAAGATTTAATTTTGTTATACTGATTATTTGATAATTAAAAACTAATTATTCGGAATAAAATTAAATAAAAATAATTTAATATTTTTATATTAGTTTAATTGAAAAAAAACAAAACAAAATAAAATAAAATATTTTAATTGGAATAAATTTTTTATAAATTTATAATATAAGATGAATAATTTTTTATTAGTATATAAATTTTTTGCAACTATTTAATAAACAGGTAATTATTTATTAAAAAATTTATAATTTAGCGACTAATGTTTAATATTTAACGATATAAGGCGTGTTGGTAATTATCCCAAAAAGGCGTGCCCACGGCTGCCGAGCCAAACCGAGTCTGGCTCTTCTGCTCCAGGTCCTGGATCTCCGCCGCGTCCCATTCTCGCAAGAAGCTGGCTGGTTCTCGCGGGGGAGCGATGGAGTTGACGCGGCGGCGATACCTGACTTTGGTGGCTGCCTCGATCCTCTTCCGGCTGCTCCTCGTCGGCTTCTCCAAAGACCTTAACCTTGGCTCCCGCCCCGAGATCGCCACTCCCGTCACCAGCCTCCGCCGCCGTGAGCCCTCTCTCTCTCTCGATCACCGCCGCTTCTTTTCCTCGATCTCAACGTTTAACTCGTTGCTTTTTGATTTCACTTTGCAGTCGCGGAGGGTTATTGGCTTAAGAGCAACTCCATGTCCCCGTACTCAGGCTCGTTCCCTTGCTTTGTTGCTTTATTTATTGGTGTCAAGACGAATCCGTACACAATCAGGGTTTTTGGTTCATTCGGCTTACTGCATTCATATTGTATTTCATGCTAAGATCTGAATTGAAGAATGATTTGGTTTATTAAGTAGGAATATGTTGATGTGATAAACAGTGAAGTTGGTTGAGTGTCTTACAACTCAACTCAGACTTTGGTAAATTTCTATTGTCGGAGGGTGATCTACTGTAGACAAATTTGACCACAATTTCTACTCTCCAATATTATTTTGTTCATGTACTAGTTTCTCTGCAACTATTTTTTCCTGTTCATCTAGGAGTCACACATTCTTTGGAAACAATCAGGAAGTTTTATGACATTAGCTTGGTGATCTTGTGTCACCAGCAAAATTTTCTTGTTTTTCTTTATTCATGGCCAGTCACATTATGTGAAAAATGGAATTATTTCCTTGCTACCATTTCTTTCATCAACTTACCTGAATCCAAAACAACTTGGTAAAGGCCAAAAAAAAAAGTGCACTAGAAGCCACGGTGTTGTACAGTTTCTTAACAAATATTTGTAGTTCTTCTCTTGAATTTTTCACAATATGATAGTTTACTTGATGACAGGAAGCCACTCTAGGATATTAATTCAACAGGACACACAAGGGATTCCAGAAAGAATGATTTGACATTCTCAGTTATTGTTAAGATATTTAAGCATGCATTCAGTTTGTTACTGATAATCTTATTGTTTGTGTTATTTTTCCAGGATCAGTGTACCATGGGTCTCCTTTGCTATTGCCAGTTCTTGGGCCCTTAACTGTTAAAAGGTAGAGAACTTGCGTAGTGTAGGATTTGTTTCATATAACAAATTTCTTACTGGGAAAATTACCTATAACCCTAGCCATAGTTTTTAGATTTTCCATCCCTTTCTTCAGAAACTCGTATAACCTCCAAAACTATCATAAAAGCTTTGTCTAGAGGTAAGTTAATTTCCCTTTCTTCTATTATGTATGCCTTTTCTTTTTTGAGGTTTTTTTTTGTGCTGTAACTGCACTTGCCAGGTCGCTGGCTTCTTCTTCCAATTCAGATTGGGTCTCCACGTTGGGTTCCTTAATTTTTTTATCCAAGCCTGACCTGCTTGTTCCTGTATATACTAAGTTAAAATTGAATGTTTTGACCCATCCGTGGCCCTAGTAATTGACATCTTTTCAAAAGAGAAATGATGATAATAGCAATCTGATTTTGTTGTCCAATTGTAATCAGTTGTAACTTTGGTTTTTCAGGGTTGAAGGGCTGCCTGCACACCTCTTTTGCAGGTAAACCTTTGTGTCTACTGTTACACTTTTCAGATGTGGTGGTTGTTATGACCCATGATTTGCATGATTCTCCTGTTTCTGTATAACTTCCGTTGTAAATTTTGATGGATATCTTTATTTTTCTTCATGTACTCTTGGAAAGAAATAAGATGCTTTCCTTTTCAGAGCAATTCTTCTTGATCAAAAGTTAAAACTAGCTTGATAGGATGCTTTACCATTCAAATATTTCAAAAGAATTAAGCAAATGTTTGCCTAATAATAAACTCCATTGTAAGATCACACAATAACATATGGGCTGAAGTGTTGAACTGGTTTGTACCACAGTATTTTAGATGATTAGCCTCTCATTTTGTGGAAGGTGATGTCTTATCAAAACTGACAATGATGTTGCATTGTGATCCAGATTTATACTATGGTACTACCTCATATTATGTGAGAGATATTACCCAAATAGGTGATTGACAGCTGTCTGGTTGCAATCATTATGTGATGGTAACACAGTCATTATCCAACTTAGATGGGCTGCAACATGTCATCTGAGATGATAGGTTCTTCAGTTGATATTGCAAATCTGTTAATTGATTCTATTTCCCAAACACCCACCTGATTGTCTAGGCATATTGCAATATGGCCCATGGCACCTCTAATTTAGCCTTGAAGAGTTAACTTTTTTAAAAGTTTGTGATGAATATGTCATTTACTAAATTTCTGATATGTTATCTCATTTTTAAGTAGTAATTTGTGGATATTTCTGTAGATATGCAATTAATATTGACATCTTCTGTATACAGTTTGATATTTGTCGTCGTAGATTTAATCACTGCCATGCTTCTCCGTGCTACTGGCCAGAAACTTCTGTCAGCATCCAATCAGAGTTTGCAACATCTGAACCTTTCATGGCTGCAGCAGACTACAGGTAGGTTATGGGAACCTGCTTGCATATTCTTGCAAAGCAACATTGAGAGGCCTTCTATATTCACCAGAACCAGAAGTATCTTATTGTGTGCTCAACATTCTCAAACTTCTGTGCTGCATCATTTAACTGATTTTCATTTTCTTTGATTGTTTAATTTTATAGAAGAGAATAAAGAGAATGAAATGAAAGAAAATTATCCAATGGATGCTAGTAATGATTTCCACAGTTGTAGGGAAGGTGATTTCCCTGAGACATTTTACATTGAAGTCTAGTAGCGGAGCAAATCTAGCCTTGGTGTTTGTTTTCTCCCTTACTTTATGTTAGGAACAACCCCCAAATCCTGTTGTGGGGATGATGTGAGACAAATAGAAAACAAGAAGTGAAACTGAAAGGGATAAGACTACAAACAAAAGAATTTAATTCAGCTTTTCCCATATGTAATCCAAATGGATAACTTGCAAAAGCAATAAAGTGGAATACGATCACCAAAATGAACTAGATAGTAACATGGGAAGATATCAAGTTAGAAAAATTATGTGTAAAGAGTATTTTGCCTTGTATTCTCATCAAATAACAACCATCAACTTTAGGGCCTTGCTATATTATGAGCCAGGAGCCTAGGATTTTGTCTTTAGTGAAAGCTTGATAAGTTCTGTGTACTAGATTTTGTTAAGAATAAAAAATAAATGGGTAGAGGCCAAGTGATGTTGGCTATGTTGCTAGATCATGACACCATCTTTTGCCTATTAAGTATTAACCTATTCTTGGAACATGGAGGATAACATTTGCTTTAACTTCAACTATTTTTTCATTTCTTTGATGCCTTAAGCATATTCATACAATTAAATGGGTACTATGAAGTTGGAACTATGCATCCTCACAGTAATTGTTCAGCTAGTTGTTTTGGCCATCCATTTTCTGAAATAGATTTTGACCAGCAGAGAAGCTCACACTGGAGCAGTGTTAGGCAAGGACCCCAACTAGAAACCCATAGTTCTCACTCTTGCCATTAAGGAGACTAGGACCCAAGATCCATCTTTTGGAAAGTAATGTCTCTCCTTTTGTGCTAAAATGGTGCGTTGACTTTGACTGGTGGATTTATCACATCTGGTAATTAGAGACAGATGACAGGCATTGTAATATGGTGAACTTTGACCTGGCACAAACTAATCCAAGGTTCTTAAGTTGATCATCATTTGTAAAAAGAGCCATTTTGAAACTGAGGGTAATTTCTCTAATTTTATCTGGATTTAAAGTAACTGCAGCCTAGTTTTGCTTCTTATATGTTTGGTGGATCTCATATTGGGTTTGCCATATTGAGAGTTTTCAAAACAGATGCTAGAATTGCACAATATGTCAGTTGCCTAGAATCATTTCTCTTATTGGAGACTGGGAGTAGTGGTAATCTTGCTCTTTTTAGCTCTTTGAAGCCATGGAATCATCTTTATTTATTTCAGTCGGTTAGTTTGCTTCTAAAGTTTGTTCATGATTTTTGAGGATACAATTATATTATCTGCAAGCATTTAATTTATTACATATTTCCATCAGGGTATATAAATGCTGGGGAGTTAGCATCTCTGATATTTTTATGGAATCCAATGACAATAGTGACTTGTGTCGGATCATCCACATCTCCAATTGAGAATCTGATGGTTGTGCTGGCTATTTATGGAGCTTGCTCAGGTTAATAAATAATTAGAACTTGCGTCACTCTATTTGTTGCCTTGATTGTTCATTCTAATTAATTTTTTCTTTCAGTAGGTCTAGTCGATCTATTATATCCTGTACATTATCCTGAGACTTATTCTAACATCGTAGTGACTCAACCTATTACTTGGGGCTTGTTCATTGCATGTATAGGGCTCAGATAACAAGTTCGGTAGATCTCCCCTACTATCACTTCTCCAGTCAAGATATTGTATATAAAACTGTGCTAATCTGAGTAATGTTGTTCTCTGTTCATAATTTTTCAGGTTTGATTGGTGGTATGCTCCATGGTTGGAAGTATTCTGCTATGATGCCTTCACATGAGTTACTTAATTATCCTTGATGCTTAGGATGTCAATTAGGGGAAAAATTCTTAACGAACTTCTTTCAAGCCAAGGGGCTAATCATATGACTCATGCACAAGTAACATAATGTTACAATCATTTGAATTCCGAAGGATCAAGAATCATAATAAAATGTTAGATGATAGTGATTTACATTATAGATTCATATGAGTACTTTGGGGTATGTTTTGTAACGAACTAAGACTAAAAATAATACTAGGATTAGCGAATAATTTTTGTAAATCAGTGTTTTTTAATTTACAAGTCATTGATCATATGTTTGATAATCCCAAATTGTTCTTTTCTTTTTCAAATATACTAGAAGACAAATATGTATTCTTAGCTAATGGAGAATATGCTTCAATGAAAGATAGAAGAAACATACAAACTAGATCATCAAGCCTTTCTTCAACACTTTTAGTTAGCCAATTTGCTTATTACTTGCTCTCAATAGGCCAATTAAAAAAATCGTAAATTACAGTATAAGTTTTTTTCTCTTTATATTGTGTGTTTCATAATCTTTACGTGAAAAAGATGATTGGTGAAGGGACTAAAGATGAAGGGTTATATTTTTTTGTATTCTAGTGGAAAACAATGTAGAACTTATGCAAGTTAAAAATAGGATTTACTTTTGTGACATTATAAATTAGGTCATATATATTTTTTAAACTTACAAACATTGTTTCCTAGTTGCAAATTTCATATAAATGTACTTGTAAAACTTGTGAATTTGTTAAACATCACTTGAGTATTTTTGTTCTTGTATTAATAAAAGAAGTTTGTAATCCTTCTTTGTGATCCGTAGTGATGGGTGAACATCTAAGTATAATTATCTTGATGAATTTAAATATTTTTTTTAGAATGAGATGGATTTATCTAATAAAAAATAAGTTTGATATTGGTCATATGTTTAAGTTATTTCATATAGAGGTGCAAAACCAATTTAATATTTTAATTAAAACTTTAAGAACTGATAATAGAGGAGACTCAGGAGAGTAACACTCAAAAAAGTTTCAGAACTATCTAGTGGAGTTTTTTCCAAGTCTCATGTCTAGTCACACTACAATAAAATGGTATGACTGAGATAAAGAATAGACACATTCTAAATATTACTAGAGTCATCATAATTCAACATAATCTATTCTAAGTTTTGGGGTGATGCACAAATAATATGTTATTTGATTAACAAGACACTATCCTTTTTACTCTCAAGACAAAAATTCCTTTGAAATATTTCATACTAATAATGAGGTGTTTCACATTAATCCCAAAATATTTAAATGTGTTTTGTTCAAGATTTGAACATAAATATAAATAAGTTTCAATCTAAAACTATTAAAATGTGTTCCTGAAATATTGTAGAATACATAAAAGTTACAAGTGTTATGAGTTTATAGATCGTAGAAGATATGTCTTCATGGATATAATTTTTTTTAAGAAAGTTCTCTATTTTTGCAAGAGCAACAAAAACTTAGCATTTCTTAACAATAAGTTTCAAAATAATTTAAGTTCATTATTTCAACTTGTTTTACCCTTACCTATTAGTGATTAATCATTTATAACGTCTAATAAGAAAATGATAAAAGATTTGATATTGTCTAGAAGATCTAACCAAGAAGTCAATCCACTAAGGGTGCGTTTGGTACGGGGTCAGGGCTAAGCTGACCCCGTCCAGACCAGATTATCTTCCAAACACCAAAAATTTGACCGCACTAATATTATTTTATTTATTTAAATTTTAACCATATTTTGACTAAAATACCCTCACTTGATCTGAACCGTCGGATTTCGATCCAACGGCTTAGATCGGGTAACAGCCGAATACCGTCACTTGATCTGAACCGTTGGATCTCGATCCGACTGCTCAGATCGATGAACAGTAAGCGAACACCGCGGCGGAGCTGCCCCCCCGAGCTCGGGCGAACACCGCGGCGGAGCTTGGGCGGCCGGCTCCGCACGCGAGCTCGGGCGGCGGGCTCCTCGGGCGAGCTCGGGCACGCAGCCTCCGAGGGCGAGCTCGGGCGCCCGGCCTCCGAGGGCGAGCTCGGGCGCCCGGCCTCCGCGGCCGAGCTCGGGCGCCCGGCTCCGCGCGCGAGCTCGGTCGGCCGGCTTCGTTCGCGATCTCCGCCGGAAAGGAAGATGAACAGTAATATGTACAGTACTCAACCGAGGGTATTTTAGTTAACAAAAAATTTTAACCATCTGTTAACCAGATCAAGGACCAAACGGGATTTACTTGACTGCATTAGCGTTTTACATTTTACCCCTCCTTTAATCTTGGCCTTGACCTTGACCCCGTACCAAACGGACCCTAATAGTTATTATAGAAGGTCCATAACAGATACAAACTCCTCAACAAGTTACTAAAAGTTCTAGTATAACAAATAAAATATTGTCAATCTATAGTTTTGAAAAAGGAAAGACAAGTTTATGCTAGATAATCTATAAGTAAATTTGTATGATATGAAAAACTATTGCTCGATTTCGAATACTTTGTCTTGGTAATCTTTACCACTTTCCTACCTAGAATTGTGACATACGCATTAAGAGATTTCAATTGAAAGTAGGCTATTGAAGTTAAAATAGAGATATTACATCAAAATAATACATAGGAGCTTGTACATTTGCTAGATGAAAAAAAAGCAATATGATGTAAGTGAGTATACACAATTAAAAATAGACCAGATGGGAGTATTGACAAGTATAAAGTTAAACTTGTGACAAAAGATTTTATAGAAATATATGGTGTGGATTATTTTAACAATTTCTCACTAGTAGCAAAACTCAACTTTGTGAATGGGCCTTTTTATCACTGATTGGAAATGTGAATTGAAAATTATCACTGATAAATGGAAAGGATGTTTTTCTTCATGAGGACCTTAAAGAAATATATATTATATAACCACCAAGATTCATTTATATTGGAGAATAAACAACTAGTATGTAACCTAAGAATATTTCTATATGGCCTCAAATAGTTAACCAAAGTTTGATTCAATAGGTTCAACACTTGTTTTAACAAGTTATAATTCTGGAAAAGTCAATATTGCAATTAAAGGAGTATCGAAAAGAAGAATCATACTCTTAGTATATGTAAATGACATCATAGTGACAGATGATTACAATAAAGGAATCAAAGAACCGAAAGAGTTTTTGAAAATTCAATTTGAGATAAAAGACCTTGGTAAATTATACTTTTTTTTGTGAATAGAAGTAGAATATTTAACAAAAGGATTAATCATATCTTAAAGAAAATATACACTATATCTGCTAGTTAAAATAAGTCTCTTGAGGAGCACCATCCATGAATCCAGATACAAAGTTGTATTTAGATATAGGCACTAAAATCAAAAGTTCAGCAAAATACAAAAAAATTATAGGGAAGCTCATTTATTTAACCATCACAAGATCAAACATTATATTTACAATAAGCAATGTAAAATAGTTCATGTGATCCGTAAGGAAACCACACATGAACATTACATATAAGATCTTGAAATATCTAAGGAAAACACCAAGACTAAAATTGTGTTACAAAAAGTATAGAGATTTGGATATACAGTAATACGCTAATGTTAATTGGGCCAACTCAATTTTTGATAAAAAAATCAATTTCATGATATTGTGCATTAACACATCGTTTGGTTCGGAATCAGAATTAGCATCAGAATTAAGACTAGTGAATCACTTTTATAAACTAATATTTTTTTATCAAAATTAACACTATAATTATTTAAAATTCGAAAAAATATTTAATTTTTTGAACTAATTTAATTTAATAACGATGTTAAATAAGCAATATCAATTTTATAAGAAAAAATAATTATAAAAAATGTTGATTTTAATCTTGACTCCAAATCAAATAGTGCCTAGTTGAACGCAACCCGATTATTTGAAAAAATAATAAATAAAGTGTAGTAGCAAAATCTAGTGCTATGTCCTTAGCTTAGGAACACGTGAAATTTTTTGACTATAATCATTCTTATAGGAGGTAAGATACTTCATTAAAAAAGGCTACAAGGATCTTTTGTGGCAATTAATCAACTTTAAAAAATCTTGAACAACCAAGTATTTCATAAAAATGCCAAACACATTGAGCTTAGTTTTCATTTTGTCAGGGAATAAGTATTGCAGAAACATGCTGATTTATAATACACTCCATTAGAAGACCAAGTAGTTGATGTATTCATTAAAGGCTTGAGGAAAGAATGCTTGACAAAAAATATTTTCAAAATGGATGTGTTTGATATTTGTGTACCAACTTGAGAGGTAGGGTTGTCAACAAGTTGGGTTGGCCCGATGAAGCTTGAAAGCCTAACCCAAAAAATTTAAGTTTGGGCTTAGTATTTTGGGCTTTGGGTCAAGCTTGGACCTGGAAATTCTATAAAATTTGGGTCTATGTACTATAAAATGTAGAAATAGTCTCTTGACCTTTCCTTCAAATATGAAGGGTGAACATGATCTTATTATGTGAAAATTCAAAATTCAAAAACAAATATTTACTTTCATTCTAATGCCCATTGGATATTAAAAAAAGTTACCCATTATCCAATGGTTTATATGCAAGTGGTAAAACATCAAATTTTATCAAATCTTTTTTCAACATCACTTCAGCTTATTCCCCCTTCATCCTCTATCTAAATCTTAACTCAAAGGATCTCTCCTCAAGCTTGAGAAAGATCATCCCCATCATGAGGTAAGTAGTCTAAATAATTTCTTTTTCATTTTTGTATTATGCAATTTAATTAGTCTATCGATGATTGATTCATGCTCACTTTTTTTAAGGTAAGCTTACTCTCATTTTTCGTATTTGTTGTAACTAATTTAATAGTTTTACATGATAGCATAATGCAATTTTGAGTCCATTTTCTACATGAATTTGGAGCTGCAAATAAAATATATATGAAGTTCGATGAAATACCTTTCTATATTTGAGAAATTCGGGTTGATCACAACCTATTAAAGAAGTCCAAAACCAACTCAAAGTATGTCCTGGAAGGGAGAACTGATATAGTATAAACCGGTTATTACAAAAAAGGGAGTAGGAGTTGTATTTGCTAAGAGACTCCCATCTATATAAATGATGGGATATTAGGGTTAGATTATTATGTACGCTCTCTGTTCTCTCAGAATAAAAAGAAACTCTCTATCTTTATTTTTGAGAAAACCTTAGATCCACATCCATGAAACCCTAAAATTTGTAACATTTACCACAAAAAAAGTAGAGGCTAAGAAACATAAGATGCTAATGGTACTTCCTTCGAGGTTTGTAGATATTCTTAGGAGATAAAACAGTTCCATGATAGCGTAAGCAAGGAGCTAGCATCAGCATGGGCTGGATTTGAATTGGATCAACAGGTTGGATTTGCCTAGCACTGTACTGGGTATGATGTTAATGATACTTCCTTCAAGGTTTATAGATAGTCTTAGGAGATAAAACAGTTCCATAGCAAGGAGCTAGCATCAGCATGGGTTGGATTTCAATTGGACCAACAGGTTGGATTTGCCTAGCATTGTACTGGTTGCTTAATCTGCTATTAGTCAATTGGCCTCAGGTAGATGTCTATAGTTGGGTGATCCATATCCTGTCGCTGGAAATTGATTTTGAGACATAGTAAGGAGCAATTTCTCCTTGATCTTCCTGCAAATGACATGGAGCATGACTAAAAGGAGCTGAATGAAGTATAAACCTGGAACTTCCTGGTGATGCCAGGATTTGTTCAATTTGACAAACAATCAGATGGCTTTTATATCAATTGTCATGCTCAAAGAAGGGAATTATGCATTGTGGCATTATCGATGTCTGATCATGTCGATTGTGCCTTGACTTTCATAAACCAGTATATTGAAGACCTAGGTTGATGAATTTGGAGGTTAGTGGTGGAGCGGAGAGCCTGGACCCGGTATGGACCTTTATGTTGTCTTATTAGACCCGATTTGTATCATGGGTGAGAAAATATTGGGCTGTGAAGTAGTAGACTGTTAGGGTTATATGGTGCATTATAAAAAACATTGTACTCCGCCATTTTAGAGATCCAGAAATAAAATCTCTGCTTTGTTTTTGCCCGTAGATTAAGGCCATCAGCTAGACCAAATTATGTAAATTCTTTTGTGTGTTGTTTGTATTTCGCTTTTGTTTTCAGTGTGTGTCATCGTCCTCACGACCCAATCTAGGGTTTTGTATAATAGATTATTTGATCAAGCAGAAGTTCATTATGGCTTTTGTTATCATATTGATTGATTGGTTGAGGTAATTTATTGATAGAACAAGCAGCTAAAAGTTTCTTGATGTCAATTTGTTCTTATTCCTGGTATAGCTTCTTTTGCAAGAGTTCACCAACTTAATCTCATGGCTCATAGTGATCATTCTTTTGTTTGGATATAATTTATTCTTCAATACAGCAGGATGCCCAATGCTTGTAGTAGAGTGAAATTAATGCTTGTCTATGTGCTTCTATGCTATTTAGTTTGTGGAGCGCCTGATATTATGATTTGAGATGTGTTGAAAGCCCTGGATGTGTGATCATGTTTCTCTATTTGTCCATTATTCACAAAAAAACAATATATATGCTTCAGGTGATTTGAAGATATGGAAACCAATCCTGTTTATTTTTAAAATGCTTGAACTTGCAATTATTTGCAGGTATAGCTTCTTTGGCTGCCTTTGGCTGGGTCATGGCAACACATTTATCTCTTTACCCTGCAATCCTTGTCGTATCGGTATGTCCTTTTTGCTCATTGTTTGTTTTTTGTATATGCTTATCTGTAATGCATTATACTCTTGTATATTGATGACACTTCTATCCATTGAAGACAAGCTCTAGCTGCTCCACTCCTTGGTTAGTTTTCATAGCTGGTGATTAACTACTTGTTTCAGGTCATCCTTCTGCTAGGGTACGGTCCAGATATGCCTCCTCCAAAGGTTTTTATGCTGAAAAGATCTGATGAAAGTGGAAATGGATGTTTGAATAATATTAAGGGAGGTGAACTGAGAGGGAAAGAAGACTCCTCAATTCATCTTTTCTCTTGGTGGCCAGTTTGGCGCTTTGTATTATGGGCCTTAATATGGTCATGTTATGTGTTAGTGTTGAGCCTTGTCTCCCTTAATGGTTCTGGCCGGTTATCAGAAATTATCAGAAAGTAAGGCTTATTCATCTTTTGGATTTTTTGCCTTCTGTGCTTGTTGCCTCCTGCTTACTCTGGATGTCTTGGATCTATCCAAAGCAGGCATGCTTTATTTGGTCTCAATTTTCATACAAAACAAGGCACATGAATGGCTTATCTGTATCTGCAATCTACACCTGATTTTTTCCTTTTCATTTGAGCCTAATAGTAGAATGAATAAAAGGAATGAGCTTATTCAAAACAAGGAGAAAATTAAGTTCATAAAACTGAGACGAGTATAATTAATTTTTGAAAAACTAGTGCACTTACATCTGTCAAAGGTTCTTAGGCTGCAACAGTATGTAGATCGTGGTTTATTTTGCCTTCTATTAGCATTATCAGAGTTATTTCACCCGCTTATATATAAGAAAATTCTTGCAAAGGCCATATCTTGCACGTAGAAGAAGGAAATATTATCTGAACTTTTACTTTTTAAAACACCTTTTTATGTTCCACCAAAGTCTAGATGTAATCTTTTTAGAGAAAATGTCCACTTCCACAATGTCCTCTTGAAACTGCATCTGCAATTGCTTCAAGTTGGCAATCTGTATGGAAAGTTCAACAATGCTCTGATGCTTGTGCTTTTTCTTTTTCATTACTGTTATTTAAATTATATCATGGAACCTGTGTCATTTTCAAGCCCATTTTTGTGGTTCTTCAGGACTCATGGGTTTATCCTTTACGTGGAGGATTTTTCGCCAAATATAGGTGTCTTTTGGTAAGTTAAAAAGGAAGACTTGATATCCTTTTTCTTGTGCTTATCACATCTTCTCCTCATGTATCTGATGAACAAATACAGGTATTTCTTTGCAGAAGTCTTCGAATTTTTCAGATCTTTCTTTCTGATTGTGTTTCACATAAACATCCTATTTATGATCGTACCCCTTGCGATATTCCTAAAACACAGACCGTGCTTTCTCGCCTTCGTGTATATCGCAATTTCATCCATGCTAAAATCCTATCCTTCGGTAAGTGATCTTTTATCTTTGTGCATAATTTCCTTTGTAGCTCTTGCACACGGTTATGACATGTAAGTCATATATCAAATAAAACCATGTTCATGTTGTTATCCGCATATTGGGGACTGGTACGTTCTCCTGATTAATTAATGCGTTTTGGTTATATTCATGATGTTTATTCTTGTTTTTATCAAATGCTATAATGTGACTATAAAATGGAGATTTCCTAGGATGGACTGTTTGCTTGTTAACAAGTTCATAAAAATCCACACATAAATCTACTGATCAAGAATTTCCAATCCGTTGGCTTTTGATGCTTTATTTATTCTCATTTAATCTGTCTACATTTTTCAAAATCTTTCTGATTTCTGTCCAAGGACCTTGATATTTCTGCAAAATACCTTGATATTTCTGAAAGTTCAGAAAGAATTTAGTGATGGGACATTTTAATAATTACTCTTGGTGAAAATGGATGTGCTTGTATGGTAATACACAGTTATTCTAGAAGTGGCCATTCTTCAGCATGCAGGTAACACACTGGCACAAGGGCTGAAACAAGCACACATGGAAAGCTGTCCCTTGATCAATTTTTTATTTCATTACTATTTTGATTTGCATTTCATTAGGAAACTTCATTGTCGAATTGAAGAGTTATGTTTTGTAAAGTTACAATATCTAGAGGAGAAAGGTAGATGCAACACAAAAGTATAGGGATCTTTCAGGGACAGCATTGCTAGGCTTGTAATTTCCTAGGCTACAATTTTGTAGAGGATATCTGCTGTGAAGGGCCTGAACCAACATGAATTACAAAATTAAATAGCTTTCACTATTCCCACTTTAGACTTGCATACTCTGTGATTTAGCATATGCAAAAGTTAAATGTGATATTAAATTTCTGATTATGTTCTAAAAATAATGGAACCTTATTATTGGGTTGGTTGTTTCAAGGTTGGAGATTCTGCACTATACCTTGGTCTTCTGGGCTTATTTGCCAATGAACTGGCAGGTAATGCTTTGGCTCACCCGCATCTTTCTTGTGTCAAGCTGGCAATAAATTATCTGATCTCTTTTTGACATGCAGAAATGCGCTTTTCTTTCTTCCTATTTTGTGGTTATGTTGGAGTCTCTTTCTTAAGCCCTGTTATGCACAATCTTTGGATATGGAGGGTATCTCTTTCTCTATCTGATATGCAAAGGTTGCTTTCTTAATGTTGCATTTCGAAATCACAAACTGGATTTTGTAGGGCACAGGAAATGCAAACTTCTATTTTGCTATGGGTATTGCCTACGCTTCCATCCAGGTACCTTCTGGCCTGTTCATCCATTATAAGACCATCCTTATATTTTTGAAATGGATAAAACCAGTTTTGGGAGAAACTGGTCTGGTGTGATTACCAGAGACACTGGGCCCCGTTTGTTTTGAAATCAGGATCAAGATCAGCTTGTTTCAGAATTATTATTATTTTCTTATAAAATTAATATTTATTATTTTATATTATTATTAAATTAGATTATTATAAAATATTAAATAGTTTTTTGGGCTTTAAATTATTGAAGTCTTAATTTTGATAAAAAAATATTAGTTTACAAAAGTGGTTCACTAGTCTTGATCTTAACCTTAATTTTGACTCCCAACCAAAAGGCTCCTGGAAGATCTTTTTGCTTATTTGCTTATATGCACTTCGCTAAAATTTCCTTTGCCACAGGTAAGTTTGATGGTCTAACAACAATAAATGTTTCTTGTTATAGACTGTTTTGGTGGTCCAAAGCGTGACCACAGTATTGAAGCATGATAGGACGCTGAGGAAGAAGTTGACATGATCACACAATGCAAGCCATGTACCATTTCAGCAGCAATGGTCTCCAACACCATTTTTGATATGGAGGCCATCTCTTGCAGGAGTTGCCAAATGTTGCATAAGTATCAGTTGAGTGACTTATGGATTATCCTTCTTCTGCGTTTTCAATTGGTAAGCATAGTATTGAGATGATGGAACGATAGCTTATTTTTGCAGAAATCAAGACTGGGAAGTAGTGATTGTATAATCGTAGGAAATTTATCTTGGTATTACTGGTTACTAACATGAAAACAAAGAGAGCTTTTGAGGAATTCTGATATGAACACCACTGACTTGCAGAGGTACTTGCATCTGTATGATTTATTCAGTGTGGATATAAAAAGTAGTACAGCGGTTGCTCAAATTGATTCAAGCCTTTTGACAGAGAAGATCATCTCTGCCAACCATCTCTTATCCGGTTTGCCTTCTTTTAATGGTTGAGAATTGTAGTGTGGTTGGTTCCAGAAACAGCAGTCGCTATTGTTGTATCTTCTTTTGGCTGCTTCAGGGTGCAGAATTCTCCAACCATTACAAAAATGTCCTGTAGATTGGCGTTTCCATATATCAGGGCTTTTCACATAAATGTTGCTCGCTCAGGTAATGCTATTTTTTAGACGCTCAAAATTTTCCTTGGTAAAATAAATCATATTTTTAACAGATTTTCCCAAGATAAGAGCCAAAAATTGTTCATGAGAAACCTGCATGGCCTCAAAAAATTAAGGCATTTTTGTTTGGATGCCATTGGAAATCTCTAAAATTGCAACTCTGTTCCTATAAAAATTACGATTCCTTACATACCTTTCAATTTTTTAAAAAAATCAGCGATATTTTCAGGGCTATGGCTGTGAAGGATAAAATTACAATTTTTACACTTGTCTGAGTAATTGTAATTCTTTTTATAAGAGTATATATATAATTTTAAAAAGTTTTCTGGGGTATCCAAACAAAAATGTCGACCCTCCTCCACCCCGTTTAGTTTAGGATTAGGGTCAGGAATTTTTTAAATTTTTTCCAACAAAATTAATATTAATTAGTTTATATTTTTATTAACTTAAATTATAATAAAAATTTAAATACTTTTTCGAATTTTAAATTATTATAAGATCAATTTTAATAAAAAAATAATAATTTATAAAAATAAATTATTAATTTTAATTTTAATCTAATAACGCTCTCAATTCTTTTGACCCGTTATTAAATAGACCTATTCTCCCTTGCACGGTGGCACCCATGTATGATGTACCCCCGTCAACCCGAAGCCCCAAAATTCACATGCTCCACAGCAAACGAAGACAGAATCCAATGAGCTACAAAGAAAGCGACAGTTGGCCGGACATCACGTTCCTCCATCTCCTCAAATTATATTCGCACAAACAATCTGATCATCGACGAACAACGACAAGATCCATTACAACATAAGCCAAACATTATCATCTACTATTAAGATCCTAAACAGCAATCAAAACACAAATCAAAGTCACGGCGGACTCTTAAGTCTGGTCCCCGGTCGCCATCACCGCTAGGCCACGGTACACGGCTCACGGGCCACGCCGAGCCTGCCGCGGGGCACGTCGAACAGCACCCGGTGGTTCTGCTGTTGCATGCTGGCGACCACGTTCACCACCGAATTCACATTCGCCGGCGCCGCCGCCATCGCCAGACACGACACGTTCCTCGAGGCGCTGTGGATCATCACGTTCTCCACCGGGAGCGTCACGTTCATCCCCGTAAACTCCAGCGTCACCGTCGGCACCGACACCAGCCCCTCGAAGCACGTGTCGAATCCGCCCAGGGAAGACCATGGCGCTCGCACGCGCCGTCGGAAAGCGTCGCGCACGGCGACGTAGACGGGCTCCACCAGCCGGGTGAACATCGTGCCCGAGTCGAAGATCGTCCCCGCGCCGGTCGCCGGGTCAAAGGCCAGTCCGCCCGGCGGGAGCACCACCTGGCGGCGGCCGACGCGGATGCCGGTCATGTTGACGTAGTAAAGAGAAGGCCTGTGTGGATTGTAGAGCAAAGGAGTCGTCTTGATGCGGATAGGCTGGCCGACAGGCCCGAGCCGGAGAGAGCCGGAGAAGCTGGCGGAGCGGAAACTCGGAAGGCAGTAAGAGAAAACAGAGCCATAGAGACTTCGAGACTGAGCAAGCAGAGACAGCGGCCCACGGCCGAGGCCTATGAGCCCCTGCGGCGGCGCCGAGCTCCCGGTCACCTTCCTCAAGCAGCCAAATGTATACCCAGGCAGGGCATCTGCTCCACCAAGCGTGAGCGTTTCTTGGACGAGCTTCGCCTGGATGGAAGAAGAACCGTACGTGAGATTAAACCCACAGCTCGGCTTCCTCCCGGCGGAACAGAAGGGGTTAGGCACCCGCCCACACTGCGGAGAGCCACAAGGGACGGGGCGATAGGATTTTGAAGCAGAAGGAGAGAAGGATGCGGACGAGGGACAGCCGACGCAGGAGGAGCACGGGATCCAGGCGGCGTCGCTGCTGATGTCCATGGCAGTGAGCATTGGTTGGGGAGGGGTGCCGAAGGCTGCGCGGACAATGTAGGTGGTGACGGCGTCGGCAAGCTGGAGACCGGAGGCGACGGGGACGGAGGTCTTCTTGTTGATGGCGAGGGAGGTAAGGTAGAGGAGGCGGGAGACGTCGCGGGAGGCGAGGTCGAGGATGTTGTCCTCCCAGGAGGAATGGTCGGTGGGGGAGTGGAGAGGCGAGCAGGGGCTGTAGGCAGGCATTAGGGTCAAGTCGGAGCCCTGGTCAGGCGGCGGGGCTGCGCAGTTTGGTGGTGCAGCAGTGGCTGCAGTGGAAGAGATGAGAGTGAGGAGGAGGAGGAGGAGAGGGATGGCCATCGTCGGTAGTGGCGATGCTGGAGGAGGAGGGTTTAGAGGGGGTTTATATAGAAGAGGAAAGTGAGGAAAGGTGGGGGAGGAGGGGGCCAGAACGGGGGAGCAAGGAAAAAAGGGGGCCCCGCGATAGAGGTGGTGGCGAAACCGTGATTCCTTTTGTCCTTTGGTGTATGCCCTACTAGACCAGCGAGTGATATTTGGTAATTTTCTCCCTTTTTTTATGAATTTTCAGCGTGTTGATTCTTAATCCTTTCACTGGAAACTATTAAAAGCATTAATTTCATGAGTTTGTTTACCTAGAATTTCACAGATGTATTAAATTTATCAAAATTTTTTTTATGATTTTAATATTTATTTATACCTTTTTTAAAAATTAATTATTTATAATTATTTAATTAAAATTTCGATTAAATTTTTTTTATATTTTTTATAATTTTATAATTTAATCTCTTAAAAAAATTATATTTTTTAATATGTTTTTTTTTTCTTTTTGTCTTCTGCGAAGTCGAGAGTGACTGTCCGCTTTTTTGTCAGCGTGTTCGCGCTCTCACTGGCCTCACACTCGTACCTCATTCGCATCCTCATTGGTCTTGTGCTTGCGCCTCCGCATTCTCATTGGCCTCACACTCATACCTCATCTGCATTTTTGTTGGTCTTGCGCTTGCGCCTCCGACCTTGTTGAACGCGCTCGCGCTTGAGTCGCACTCGCACCGACGCCCTCACTGTTCGCACTCATGCCTACGCTCGTTTTTGCGTCGACTGTGCGGCCTTGCCCGATGCGAGTCGTTCGATATGGACGATAGATTTATGGGACAGATATGGACGATCGATGTCCCAATGAGTTCGTTCACTCATCTAAATCGAAATTGTTGAGTCAGATTGCATATTCACCTCCAATTATGGATGAGTAACTAAGTCGAGGTCCCTCATTTGTGGGCAATAAGTAAGGTTGGACACGTACTACATTCAACAGAAAAAACAAGATCAAACAAGGCCAAGACATGGAAAGAATACAGAGCTAAAAGCTCGGGAACTTTGGGGGAGAATCTTTTGGGTTAGACAGCTCGTGGTTTCAATTGATTTGATTAATTAAAGAAAAAGCAGAGAAATCAACATGATAACAAGGGTTTAGGTTGAGTTTTTCTTTTGACATTCTCTGTGTGCTTGGGTCGGCATTTCTTGGTATGCGCACTGCACGAGCCTCGTCTCAAACACATCAGAAAATGCCGCTGATGATGGTTTTTTCTGCTTGTTTTGGTTGGTTCACGATGGTTTCTCATCCTTGTCCATTAGGCTCATCATGCATCCCTCAGACAACTCTGCGTGCTGCATCACATGCATACCGATGTCGTACATATTATTATTATTCTTGATATTTGCCATGAAATTTTTAATCATAAAAATTAGTAAGCATTTGCTTGCAAAATGAACTAAGAAAAAGATGAGCTCGGGCTGGTCTCTTTTTTAGTCCGAAACCGAAGGGGCCCGAATAAACTGCATATGTGTCTACTGGCCACTTACCATCGTTGTCACTCGCGGAATGGGTCATGTGTTACAAAAATGGTGCAAAGTGACAACATTCAACAAAATCAAAGGAGTCAAGGACCCCCACTACAAAGTCATTGATGAATTGAGTTGTTGTACTATGCATGCGAGGGGGCAGAAAGTAAACTAAACTATGGAGTAACAGGTACTCGTGCCTTGTTGCTCCAAGTCCTAGCTTTCAATTTGCGCAGGGACTAGGTATTGTTTTCATTGGAGGTTATGTGAAGGTCGGTGTTCGATGGAGCTGTAGAGAACTGGTGGTAATTGGACGCTCTTTTGTTTACTGTAGAAGGATCCAATGCAGGGGGGAGCCAATAAGCGTTTACTTTTGTCGCGTTTATTGTGTTTTTCTTTACGAATATCACTGCATCAAATGGTTATAGAAATGCTATTTACAGGAAGTCTTCTACAGAAGTTCTTGGGATTACATCCAAACAACTTGATGCTTGGGAAAAGCAGAAAAGGATAAGAGATTCTTCTGCTCTCCTAGTTCAGTTCAAGAAGTCCTGAGCTGCGAAATCTATATGTGAAAAACTAGAGAGCTTTCGCCTCCATGGTCATCCGCCCGCGGGCACATTCTTCATTCTTCAGCTCCCGTTCAATTTCAAGGAGGTGTATGTAGCCATTCTATCTGAAAGTCTGCATTCTCTTTTGTACTCTATTGTGATGCTTGATGAATCGTGATTTTCCAAGAATTTCTCAGGCAACGATTGCATAACATATGATGCTATGGTTTTGGATAGTTTATTTTTAAAATATAAGTGAAAACAGCTACCAATTAATGCACCTCAAGCCACCACCTTGCGGGATGAACATTATTGTCACGGTTGTTCATGTCCAAATCGCTGTACTTTGGCTAGAAAGAAACAAGCATTTCTTCAATCTCTAGAAGGAACTTTTAGATTGAATATAAGCTTTTTGAGCTATTGCAGTTGGCTGTACTTTGCTCTCCATTGACATCAATCCGCAAAACCCTCAACAAAGTTTGAACATCTGTTCGAGCAAATATGAAGAGTAGTGAAATCTCATGGCTAACCTGTTAGGATATCTTGGCCAGGCACCTTGTCTTATGGGTCATCATCCCCCGAGTCCTGCAAATTCTAAAGGTCAGGATAGTCGTCGTTTTCCTCCTCTCCCACCAAAAACAAAATTGATCAGATAACAATTTGCCTATACACGCAGCCGCCATCGATGCCGCGGCCGGGACGTCCTCAAGAAAAAAGAAACCTAGATAGTCAAACGAGCGTCTACAAGATCAACTTTTCCAAATGTTGAGGAATCCCCATGAATATCAGGAGACAAGTACGCATAAGATCTTGATGACGCTGGATATCCATCCATCCACATGCGACGTGGAGGCCCACACGAGAAGTGAGTCAACAAGCATGAAGCGCTTTGCTCCGAATTGTCCGCCGGTTCTTCTCCAAAAAGGCTCTTTTTGTGGAGTTCCTCTCGCTGGGAGGCTCACCTTCTCTGACACCTTTTTCTGCAAATCCATGTTTTGAGGACCTTCTTCCCAAACCTGTTCAGCTATCTAACTTACTACATTCCTGCCAGCCTTTGCCGACCACAATGTTCACCTCCCAATCGACCGTCATATATATGGTATAGAATATGTGTTTTTTTTTTGGGATAATTACGGATAACCCCGTAATTTCCGTAATTACCCCACCCCTCCAATTCGAAAATATTTATCCACGGCCTTGATGGTTATTTAATCAAAATTTTGTCAAAAATTTTCGATTTTACCCTCGATTATTTTACACGTACACCCCTAAAAATTTATTTTTTTATATTTAACGGCCCAAAATTCGATATTTTATAAATAACACCACGAAATAACTCAAATTTACAAAAATCCTCGAAATTCGAATTTTTGCAACTAAACCTCCGGAAATTATTTTGATTTACATAAAAGTCCCCGAAATTCGGATTTTTGCAAATAACACCCCGGCGCGGGCTGGAGCGGAGGAGGAGGCCGGTGGCGGGGGCGGAGGCGGAGGCCGGGTGGGGCTGGCGGCGGGAGCGGAGGCGGAGGCCGGGGGCCGGCGCGCCGAAAACCCGGGCGCGGACGGCCACGGCCGAGGCCGTTCCGCCCCGCGTGCGAGCGCGCCGGCCTCGGCCTCCGTCCCTGGCACGCGGGGGCGGAACGGCCTCCGCCTCCGCCTCCGCTCCCGCCGCCGGCTCGCCGGCGCCCCGGCCTCCGCCTACGTCCCCGGCGCCGAAATTCGAATTTTTGCAGAAAAGTCCCGAATTTCGGATTTTTGCAAATAAAACCCCGAAATTATTCAAATTTACAGAAAAGTCTCCGAAATTCGAATTTTTGCAAATAACACCCCGAAATTATTCCGAATTATAAAAAAATCCTAAATTTTCTTATAAAACCCTCTTCTTCCTACTTAGCCCTAAACTTAAAATTTAAAGTAAAATATTTTTTATC
Organism: Trichopus zeylanicus subsp. travancoricus; assembly: GCA_005019695.1. NCBI lineage: Eukaryota > Viridiplantae > Streptophyta > Magnoliopsida > Dioscoreales > Dioscoreaceae > Trichopus > Trichopus zeylanicus. The sequence goes on from RXID01022413.1 coordinate 161,027, forward strand.
ATATTTTAAGTAAAATTTTACAAAAAAAGACATTAGTAATTTTTAAATTTATAGTTACAAATTTAATATTCATATATAACAAAATAGACCCTTAAATTTTTTTTATAAAATAAGTCTAAATTTTTTTTAAAACTAATTTTTATAAATACACCCCTCATATTTGTAAAAACTTAAGGGTGTATTTGTAAAAATTTAAGAGGTGTATTTGTAAAAATTCTAAATTTTAAGTTTTGAAGCCTTCGATGATTTATTTGTAAAATTTACTTATAAAATAAATAAAATTTGGACGTATTTATAAAGAAAAATATTAAAGGTGGTCTATTTTTAAATGTAAAAATAGTAAACTTGTAATTTGTAATTTGAAATTTTAAAACTTTCACGGTATTTTTCGTGAAATTTAATATTAAAAATGATTAAAATATTAATTTATTTTTAAAAAAAATCAAGGGATCTATTTGTAAATGTACAATATGAAACTTGTAGTTTTAAATTTTAAGTTTAGGGTTACAGTGGGAAGAATAGGGTTTTATAAGAAAATTCGGGACTTTTTTGTAATTCAGAATAATTTCGGGGTGTTATTTGTAAAAATCCGAATTTCGGGGACTTTTCCGTAAATTTGAATAATTTCGGAGTGTTATTTGCAAAAATCCGCGCCCGCACGCCGGGGACGGAGGCGGAACGGCCTCAGCCTCCGTCCCCGACACGCGGGGGCGGAACGGCCTCAGCCATGGCCATTCGCGCTCGATTTTCGGCGCACCGAAGCCTCAGCCTCCGTCCCCGGCACGCGGGGGCGGAACGACCTCAGCCTCCGCCTCCGCTCCCGCCGCCAGCTCGCCGGCGCCTCCGTCCCCGACCTCCGCTTCCGTCCCCAGCGCGCTGAGGCCGTTCCGCCTCCGTCCCGGTCTATTTTGTAATGTATAAATATTAAATTTGTAATTATAAATTTAAAAATCACTAATGTCTTTTTTGTAAAATTTTACTTAAAATATGATAAAAAATATTTTACTTTAAATTTTAAGTTTAAGGCTAAGTAGGAAGAGGAGGGTTTTATAAGAAAATTTGGGATTTTTTTATAATTCGGAATAATTTTGGGGATGTTATTTGCAAAAATCCGAATTTCGAGGACTTTTTTGTAAATTTGAATAATTTCGGGGTGTTATTTGCAAAAATCCAAAATTCGAGATTTTTCTGCAAAAATCCGAATTTCGGCGCCGGGGACGGAGGCAGAGGCCGGGGCGCCGGCGGGAACGAAGGCGGAGGCCGAGGCCGTTCTGCCCCCGCGTGCCGGGGACGGAGGCCGAGGCCGTTCCGCCCCCGCGTGCCGGGGATGGAGGCCGAGGCCATTCCGTCCCCGCGTGCCGGTGCGCCAGCCTCAGCCTCCGTCCCCGGCACGCGAGGGCGGAACGACCTCGGCCTTGGCCGTCTGCGCCCGCGTGCCGGTGTGCCGGCCTCGGCCTCCGTTCCCGGCACGCGGGGGAGGAACGGCCTCGGCCGTGGCCGTCCGCGCCCGGGTTTCGGCACACCGGCGCCCCGGCCTCCGCCTCCGCTCCCGCCGCCGGTCTTCGCCTCCACTCCCGCCGCCGGCCTCTGCCTCCGCTCCAACCCGTGCCGGGGTGTTATTTGCAAAAATCGGAATTTCGGGGATTTTTCTGTAAATCGGAATAATTTCCGGAGGTTTATTTGCAAAAATTCGAATTTCGAGGACGTTTTTATAAATCTGAGTTATTTCGGGGTGTTATTTGCAAAATACCGAATTTTGGGGCGTTAAATATAAAAAAATAAGTTTTTAGGGGTGTATGTGTAAAATAACCGAGATTAAAATCGGAATTTTTTGATAAAATTTTGATTAAATAACAATCAATGGGCAGTGGGCCGTGGGTAAATATTTTCGAATTTGAGGGGCGGGAGTAATTACGGAAATCACGAGGGTTAAGCATAATTAAGGCTAATTACGGAAATTATCCGTAATTATCTTTTTTTTTTTTTTTGCATCAGATTTAAAGACCGTGCACGAAATAAAGATATAGTAATATTCTTGGTTCATTCTATTTTTAAAGGGAAAATTTTTTTTTTAGGTCATCATTTTTTTTTTCTTTTTTCAGTTCAATATATTTTCTTGATTTTTTATCGCACACTCTTTGGAATCGGCCGTCCGATATTCCATATTTGATCGTTCAGAGTTCAATATTCGATCGTCTGGTCAGTAAAATAGGAGTGTGCGTGGCCGAGAGGGGAGGGAGAGACGGGGAGGCTAAACAGGAGGTTCGCCGGTTGGGAGGGGGGGTGACAAGCGGAGGCTGGCGGTGGCGGGTGCGTGGGTTCGAGGGGAGGAGCGGAGCAGATTGTTCGACGGCAAGGACGGGAGCAAAGAGCCGGGAGACGAGCGAGTGAACAGGCACGCACGAAAGGTCGAGCTGGTGGTTCACCGTCATGAAGGGGTTGACGAGCAGATGAGGCGAGCACGCAAAAGGACGATAAAGGGTTGAAAATGAATAGAAAATTTTTGTTAAATTAAAAAAAAATTATAAAATAGTCGAGAAACATAAAAAAGAAATTATGTTATTTATCTCGACGAAAGCCTATAATTTAGGACTTGAAACTTCATTTGGTGCGAGGTATGAATTCACTTTTTTGTGATGGCGAGCCAAGATCCAGTCTGACCTACTCCTATTTTTGTATATGTTTGTGATTAGAGATAAATCGACAACGAAATAAATAGATTATAGAAGAACATTTAGAAAACATCATAACATTTTCACATGAATAATATCCAAAAAAAAGACTAGGGTGAAATTTAAAATAAAAATTTTAATCACATCAATTGGTTGAGGAAATAAATAATGTGATTTGATACTTTGGTCGAAATACTTGCACAAGTCAAATTAACCAAAATTGAGCTCAAGCACGAGAAGAATGAATCTTTCTAGATAGATCAAAATTAAAATTAGTAAATTATTTTTATACACTAATATATATTTTATTAAATTTAACTTTATAATAATTTAAAATTTCAAAAAAAATTAATTATTTTTGTTATAATAATATAATTTAATAACAGTATAAAATAATTAATATTAAATTTTTTAAAAAAAAAATAATAAAATCAAAGTTAGTTCTGATCTCAATCCGTTACTAAACAGGGTCTCTATCTTTAGATTTGATATTTCCTACCAAAATCTATCTTGTTTCAAGGGATTTGGCAAAAATTTGGTCAGCAACTTTGAGACAATAAGCACGGTTGAAGCTCCATAATATTTTCCAATATTTATTGATATTTACTCTTTTATTCTTTTTGATAGATATACAATAAATGCTTTTAATAGATTCTTGACAATGACTGAGTCGCATGTTTACCAGAAAAATTATCGCGTAAGAATGCATGAGCATGTGTTGGCAAATTTGTCGTGTAGCAGTGCATGAGAATCCGTAACGGTCACCCAAATTCAGTAACATGCACTGGAGATTCGTTCTAGTAAATGTGCAAACGGTCTCTAATTATACTCAACTGACCAACATAGATGCAACCATTCTCAGCAACCTATCAAAACCACTAAAATTACACAATGAACACAAAAAAAATTTTGAAATCTCAACAAAAAAAAAAAAAAAAAAAAAAAAGAAATGCTAATCAAACTCAATAATAAAATTCCAATAAACATTATTTTTTCCGATTTAAAAAAGGCAAAAAGCACCAAGGTTGTTTTTGTTGTCGACTGACCGGTCGCTGATATGTCAAACCCGGATTCGAGGTTTGACCATGCAACGCAAGCACGCCACTGACATTGAATTAGACCCACCGATGTGACCTAACACGCGAGCCAGGCCCTGCCCCATCTGGCTGGGCCCCACACATTTCTCTCTTCATATAAGGTATTACCTACTATGCGACTTTTCTCGTCACCCTTGATTTATCTCGAGATCATTAATATGAGAAAATCAAACGGCTGTTAATGTGCGAGGCAGATAGGGGTTCCCGATAATCGGCGGTACGTTGTACCTGCGATGCAGTTCTATGAAGCGGATTCGGGTCTTATTACACTATACGCCCGAACCCGATTTAGAAATATTTAAAGTACTGCGTTGGACCATTTTAAGCAAAATATGCCTTCATCCTCGTCCGCTATAAATAGAGCAGGAAGCCCTTCCATTTCATTTCTTCTTTTACGCCTGGTTGAGGCCGAGGACGATGTCTTCGACGATGAACCTCTCGCGCGGGGACGAAGACGACGACAACAACAACGAGGAGAGGAACCTGGCCTCGTCGTCCTCCAGCAAGAAGCCGCGCGGCAGGCCGCCGGGCTCCAAGAACAAGCCGAAGCCACCGGTCGTCATCACTCGCGAAAGCGAGTCCGCGATGCACACGCACGTCCTCGAGATAGCCGCCGGCTGCGACGTCCTCGAGTCGATCGCGGCCTTCTCCCGCCGGCGGCGGATCGGGCTTTCGCTGCTGTCCGCGAGTGGCGCCGTCGCGAACGTCGTGCTCCGACACCCGACCACGCCTGCAGCCGTGCTCACGCTGCATGGAAGATTCGAGATGCTGTCGCTGTCCGGGACGTTCCTTCTGGCGGCGCCGCAGCCGTTCGCGAAGGGCGGGTTCGCGATAACGGTGTCGGGGGCTCAGGGGCAGGTTGTCGGTGGAACTCTAGCGGCGGGGCTGATGGCGGCGGGGACGGTGGTGGTGGTCGCGTCGGGGTTCGCGAGCCCGGAGTTCGTTCGTCTGCCGGCGGAGGAGGAAAGGGAGGACGAAGAGGCAAAGGCGTTGGTTCCAGGGCAAGAGATGGTTCTGTGGGGATCTCCTGCTGCAGCAGCTGCTGTTGCCGCGAGCGGGTCAGGTCGTGCTCCGGCGCAGCTCCTGTCTCTGCCATCGAGCTCTCACTACTGAAATGGAAACCCCTAGCTTGGTACCTATTATAGCAGTGACAGTTGTGTGTTATTGGGCGGTTGAACTCATTGGTGGTGGCTTCTGTTGTTTTTCTTTTTCGTTTTTTCGGACAATTTTGTTGCTTGTCTTGTGGTTTCGACAATAAATCTGTTGGCGCTGGAAATGATGTGAAATGATATAAAGCGTTTTGAGTTTTTTTTTTTTCTTTCTTTTATTGGGAATACTCAAAGAATACTCCGAATCCCCGACTTCCGATGCGAGACTGAGAAAGATGAGAGAGAGAAGACAGAGAAGAGAGAAAAGAGAGAGAGAGAGAGAAGCGTTTCTGGTTTGGTTGGTGTTGTGTTTGGGAGCTTGTGTTAGAGCGAAGCAAGGTGGCGGCTGAAGAGTGCGGAGTTGAGAATTAATGAGGAGTTAAGTTGGGGTGTGAGAAGGAGAGACGAACGTGGCTTGGGATGTTAAGGCGAGGAAGATAACCCCGGAGCTTTTTGCTTTTTGGCTTGTTGTACGTTTGAGGCTCGGAGGAGGGAAGCACTCGACTGCTATTCTATTTTGAAGTTTTGAGCCGTAATTTTCAGATTTAATCATATTTAAATTATTATTCGGACGAAAAAAAAGGATGCAAATTTGGGAATTGCTTGTTTTAAATTTTCATTATTTGTCGTTACTGACGATTTATAACAATTTATGTGATGATTACATATCAAGACAAAAGTTTTTATTTTGCTTAATTAATCTCTGTTTTTGGTCGTTAGCAACGATTTTTAACGGTTTTTACAAACATGTATGACAACGCAGTAGGCGATGAAATTTAGGTCTTCTTGAGAAGGAGGCACTCGGCGGATCTCACTTGATTATATTATCATTGAACATGTACTGCAATTGGCATACAGTATAATCAAGTGCCTCTGATGATAATATGTATGATGGTTATCATACACATATAGTATCCATGTAATATCACCAACCAATATTTTTATGAATAAATTACATATAATTTTTTAATATTTTATTAAATTGAATATTTTTCCCACAACTTTAAAAAATTATATATATAGGGCTATTGTGATATTGTGAAAATCTCATCCGATATATATTTATTGTCAAAATAAAAAATATTTGAAAAAAATATTTAATTTGACATCGTTTAGACTGAGCATAAAAAAATACCTCTAATTTAATTAGAGTAAGTTTTGGTAGAATTATTAGTTAGACTGTAAACAAGCTGAGTAGAATTGACTTTATCCCGACTTGAGCTTAGCTCAACCTCTAAAACATTGGCTTGACTTGAGTTGAGTTCCGCCAATCGAGCTCTGAGTCAACTTAAATTTTAAAAATTAATTGAATTAATTTTTATTGAAATAATTTTTAAAATTTTAATATTAAAAAGATGAATTAATATAATAATATCTAAATATAAAAACTATATTTATTGGAGAATCAAAAAAATATTAAACTAGGTTAACATAATGAATTAAATACCAAACTATCTTAAAAGTCTGAACAAATAGGATATGCACCTTTTTTATTATATGTTTAACTCTATTTGTCCGATTATCCAATAGGAGACTAATCGATCACACATGACATTATAACATATATCGACTATAATACTATAATTAAATAATTAAATATATATTATATGTTATAGGATATATTTTTATATATTACAAAATAAAATTAGCTCTTAAGCTGGAATCAAGCAAGCTAGGTTAGAGTCAAGCTTGATTCATTTAGTAAATGAGTCGAGTTTTCACACTCGAACTCAAGTTGAACTCAAGCTTCGAGCCAAATTAATACCTCTAATTATTAACATGTTTTGTTGAGCCTAGCAATCAGATTTTTTAGATTTTGGGATTAATTTACACTCAACATATAGTCCTATAGAGTCTTTGAGCTGCACAATATCAACAATGATAGTATAATTTATTCACAGAGATAAAAAACTTGTTGTGGAGTGCATTGAAGATCTAAATTTAAAATCTACTCTTATTTTTTATTTTCTAAATTTTCTAATATTAGTTCTTGATCAGAATATTTGAGTTCTTGTTCATTTTGAGTTGAAATTGGTTGGACAAAAATCTTAAATTGGGTTTGCTGAGGGTTAAAAATGATGAAGTTTTTTGTAAAGTTATAATTTTTATGAAATTATTTGTAATTATAATAATTTGTAATAATTTTTTTTACTTTTAGTTTTTTTTAAAAAAAATATGAGTAGTAGTATGGAGATTATCTTGCCAACATGGGGCTCCAAATATGGTCCAAATCGGGCCTATATCTAATCCAGATTAATCTTAGGATAAAATTATTATTTTACATTTTGGGGTTAAATTTTAATTTAAGATAAATTCTGAATTAGACGGAATTAAATTTTTTACAAGAAAGATCAAATTCCATAAAAAAAAATATGTAATTTTTTAAGTTTAAACGAAGAATATATAATTTAATAAAATTTTATATACAATAATTTTTTTTATTGATAACCTATTATTCAACCCCTCAAATTTATTTTTATTTCAAATTTTTTATTTTTCGTCCTATCATAAAGTTAGTCGCGCTACCGCCCTCGCCATCGTCATTGCCCACTCCCACATCACCTGTGCATCTCTCCTCCTCGTCTCTGACCGCGTCAATGATTTTTAGCTCGAGAATTTATTTATTTTTTTAAAATAAAAAAATAATTTTAAAATATATCATATAAGATAAAATGTTATTGTAATTGACATAGTTTTTATATTTATACACTATTATATTAATTTATCATTTTAATATTAAATTTATAAAAATTAGTTTAACATAAACTAGTTGAAAATAATTGTTGAAATTATGTTTTAAAAATTTAAATTTAAGTTGAGTTTTGTTCCACTAGACTCGAGTTCTATTGACTGAGTTCAGCTCGAACGAGCCAATAATTCTAAGGTAAAACCGAATTTGAGCAGAGTCCAATTTGGCTCGACTCGTTGACAGCTTTGGGCGTCTGCACACCTTCGTCTCTAATGCGGATGAGCCCTCCGCATGTGCTGAAACCCAAATATGCATGGAGGGATTGGAGATGGCCCCGCAATCGCCTCTGCCACTGCAGCGGACGTAGGCTCGACGATCGCGTCGTACGCCGTCCTCGTCGCAAGACCCGCCGTCACCATGGTTTTCCTGTAGCCTTATAGATCTCGCTCTCAATCGAACAATCGGAGGACAGATGGTCGAACCGCCGGACGGCCGACAACCGAACGACCGGGGACGATGAGATGATCGATCTCCGAGCTGGAGACTGAAGAGGAAATAACAAATTGCTCGGTTCAGTCAGAATAAAAAATTTCGAGGGGGTAAAAAGAAATTTTCCTTTTTTTTTTCCTTTGACTCAAATCTCTCTCTTTATGTTTTCTCCAGGAATCAACCCCTTCATTTCAAAAACATTTATTTTCAATTTCTTTTATTAAAAACAATTTTCTTGAGAATAATAAGTACAATCAAAATGGTTAGATATTAAAAAGTCAATGAGAATCGTCCCGGAAATATACCAAAGTATAGTAGAATCAATCCCTCTATTAATCAAAGCAAATGATGCTGTAAATGCTTCCGAGTACAACCCGGCATGCTTTCTGTGGCGATATCCAACGATCCCAGAATTCGTGATGTCCTCCCTGCACAAGGCACAGATGAAAATCTTATTTTTATTGGAATATAATAGAAAATGGAGAAAAAAAATATGTTGCCGAAAAAAATTATTTTTTTACTATATTTTCTTTAAAAAATAGGAGTATTTACCTACAATACCCAATATTTGTCTTATTTATCAAAACCCCCCTAATTTCAGTATTTACGTACACCATTCTCCTTCTCAAATTTATTACTTACAACTCCTAATTATTATTTAATCAAAATTTTTTTCAAAACTTCTACTTTTACCTTCTATAATTTTACAACTAAATCTTTTAAATTTCTTAACTCCTCGTCATTCACTTTTTCTCTCAAATATTTATAAATAAACTCTCAATTAAATTTTCAATTATAATTTATATATTTATAAATAAACCCCTCAAATATTTATATTTATAGATAAGGATAATTACCTATAAGTCCCTGTAATTAGCCTTAATTACGTACAACCCCCATAGTTTCCGGAATTATCCACACCCCCTCATTTTTGAAAATATTTACCCACACCCCCTGATTGTTATTTAATCAAATTTTTTCCAAAAAATTTCGATTTTTTATTATTTAACACCCCGAAATTCGGTTTTTTTTTTCAAATAACACCCCGAAATTATTCTGATTTACAGAAAAGTCTCAGAAATTTGGATTTTTGCAAATACCACCCTAAAATTATTTCGATTTACAGAAAAGTTCTCAAAATTATTGCGACGGTGGCGTGCGGGCGGCGACGCCGGAGGCTGGCTGCGGGACCGGAGGCCGGGGCCAGTGCGCCGGCCTCGGCCTCCGTCCCCGGCACACGGGCTTTCCTCGGCCGCCTCGGCCGAGGACGGAGGCCGAGGCTGGCCCGCGTGCCAGGGACAGAGGCCGAGGCCGGCACCCGGGCGCGGACGGCCAAGGCCGAGGTAGTTCGCGCCCGCATGCCGGGGATGGAGGCTGAGGCTGGCACGTTGGCGCGGACGGCCACGCCCGCGTGCCGGCGCGCCGGCCTCGACCTCCGCTCCCGCCTCCGGCCTCCGGCGTCGCCGCCCGCCCGCCACTACCCTCGCCGCCGTCGCAATAATTTCGGGGACTTTTCTGTA
>RXID01022414.1:4449-18669 GCA_005019695.1 Trichopus zeylanicus subsp. travancoricus
CAAGTCAACGGAGTCAACTCTCAACAAATGACGAACAGGAGACTCAAGCAGGGAAAGATGTACATCGGAGGTAGCAGCTTCCAAATCCCCTGCACATACAGCTTCCACATAAAGCCAAAGACTGGAATCCACTTCATTCTTGGATGCAACTTCTTGCGAACTATGGATGGGGGAGTACGTATACAAGGTAATACGGTTACCTTTCATACTACCCCTGTGCAAGCGGAGAAGGCCACAGCTGTGGACAATCTGGAAGAGGCCCTAGTACCAGCATACGGCACCCCACTATACAACGCCACTACCCGTAGCAGGCAGAGCGTGGTGGGAAGTATAGCTACCACTGACCCGTAGCAGGCAGAGCGTGGTGGGAAGTATAGCTACCACTGACCCGTAGCAGGCGGAGCGTGGTGGGAAGTATAGTAGCTAATACAGGAAAGTAGGATCCTGTTGTACAGTACGTAGCAGCTATAGCTATGCAATAAGAAGTCAAAGCCTAGCAAGAGGACGAGACTAGCCAAAGGACGAGCTACCAGCCTATGAAAGCGACGTCTTTTGGAGTCTTCTGTAAAGGCTATGCCTTAGGATATAAAGGCTACGCCTTAGGATAAGATCTCTTTGGGAGTCTTTTGTAAAGGCTACGCCTTAGGATATAAAGGCTATGCCTAGGACAAGACTTCCCTTGGAGTCTTATGTAAAGGCTATAGGCCTACCCTAGCATAGGTTACTATTATGCTGATGTAAGCGCTTAGCTCATACCACCAGCTGATGTGAGCGCTTACATCACCGTGCCCTCTATATAAGGGGCACGCCTCCATTGTAAATAAAAATCGAAAAATCATCGCAGAAATCCTAGAAAACGCAGAAACTTGAAAAGTTGCAATAAGAATCCGAGAGTTTCTCCATATCTTCTCCTTATTTCTTGTTGCTACTTTCCTCCTTGAAAAAGAGCTTCCGCGACCTCGGAACTTCGGCGAGCATCGCCGGCGTTAGGAAGGTCGATTTCAGTAGTTGTTGTAGTAGTAGTAGAAACAGTTGGAGTAGTTGTAGTAGTAGTAGTGGTGGTGGTGGTATTAATATTAGTAATGGCAGTAGTTGTTGGAGTAGTAGCAGCAGTTGTAGTAGTAGTAGTTGTAGTAGTAGTGTAGTAGTAGTAGCTATATTAATAGTAGTACAGGTACTAGCAGTAGCAGGCGTAGAAGTAGGAGTTGTAGTACTAGCAGCAAGAGTAGTAGTAGTAGTGGCAATAGGAGTAGTAGTTGTTGTAGTTGTAGTAGTAGTAGAAGTGGTAGTTGTAGTAGTAGCAGTAGCAATAATATAAGTAGTAGCAATGGTACTAATACTAGTAGGCGAAGTAATGCTTGAAATTATTTTATGAGTCAGAGTAGAAATGGTAGCAGTAGTTGCCATTGTAGTAGTAGTAGTAGTAGTAGTAGTAGGGGTGGTAGTAGTAGTAGGGGTGGTAGTAGTAGTAGTAGTTGTCGTAGTAATAATAGTAGTAATTATAGCAGTAGTAGTAGTAGTACCATAAGGAGTTGCTCTAGTAGTAGTTGTAGTAGAGGTAGTAGTAGTAGTAGCAGTAGTAGTAGTAGTACTAGTTGTAATATTTGTAGGAGTAGTAGTAGTTGAAGTAATAGTAGAAGTAATTTTAGTAGTAGCGTAGTTCTAGCAGCAGTAGTAGTAGTAGCTGTAGTAGAGGTATTAGTAGTAGTAGTAGTCATTATACTAGTAGTAGCATGAGTAGTAATAGTAGCAGTACTGGTAGAAGAAGTTGTGATAGGAACAGTAGTAACTGCCGTATTAGTAGTAGTGGTATTAGAAGTAGCAGTATTAGAAGGAGCAGGAACAGTAGTAGTAGGAGTAGCTGTTACAGTCATAGTAGTAGTAGACCTAGTATTAGTGATAGCAGCAACAAGAGTAGTAGTAGTAGTAGAAGTAGTAGTAGTAGCTATAGTAGTAGAAGTAGTAGTAGTAGTAGTAGGAGTAGTAGTAGTAGTAGTAGTAGTAGTTGTTGTTGTTGTTGTTGTTGTTGTTGTTGTAGTAGTAGTAGAAATAGTAGGAGCTATTGTTGGAGTAGTAGTAGTAGTATTTGTACGAGTAGTTCGAGTAGTAGTAGCAGTAGCAGCAATAGTAGTAGTGGTAGTAGTAGTAGCAGCAGTAGCTGTAGTAGAAGTAGCAGCCACGACTAGACTTATAATAGTAGTGGTAGTAGTATAAATCATAGTAGTAGAAGTAGTAGTAATAGTAGGACTAGTAGTAGTCGTAGTAGTATTTGTGGCAATAGAAGTAGTAGTAGAAGTAGTAGTAGTAGTAGCAGAAGTGGTAGTAGAAGTAGTAGTAGTAGTTGTTGTTGTAGTAGTTGTAGTAGTAGTACTAGTAGTAGTAGTAGGTGTGTTTGGAGTAGTAGTATTAGTATGACCAGTAGTAGTAGTAATAGTAGTAGGATAAATAGTAGTAGTTGGAGTAGTCATAATTGTAGTGGTTGTAGTAGTAGTAGTAGTAGGTGTGTAGTAGTCGTGGTAGTAGTTGGAGTAGTAGTCTAGAAGTCATAGGAGTGTTAGGAGTAGCACTAGTAGTTGGAGCCATAGTAGTAGTAGCAGTAGTGGCAATAATAGTTGTGGGAATAGGAGTTGTAGTAGTAGTAGTAAAAGGTGTAGCAGTAGTTTCAGTAATAGTAGTAACATTAGTAGTTTAAGTAATAGTTGCAGTAGTAGTTGCAGTAGTAGTTATTGTAGTAGTAGTAGTGGTAGGAGTTGCAGGAGGAGTAGGCATTGGAGTAGTAGTAGTAATAGTAGAAGTAGCCGTAGCAACAGTAGTAATAGGAGTGGTATCTTTAGTAGTTGTTGTGCGAGGAGTATTAGAAGTGGTAGTTATAGTAGTTGCAAGAATAGTAGTCAAGTTAGTAGCATTAGCAGTAGTTGTAGTATTTGTTGTAGAAGTAGGAGTAATAGTACTTGTAGCAGTAGTAATAGTAGTAGGAGTTGTAGTAGAATTAGCAAAAGAAGTTGTTGTAGTAGTAGTTGTAATAGTAGTATTTGTTGTAGTAATAGTTGCAGTTGTTGTAGTAGTAGCAGTGCTAGTAGTAGTAGCTGCAGTAGTACTAGGAGTAGTATTAGTAGAAGTAGTAGTAGCAGTAGCAGTAGCAGTAGCAGTAGCTGTAGTTATCGTAGGACTAGTAGTAGTAGCAATATTATTAGGAGTAGTGGTGGTAGTAGTTGTAGTAGTAGTAGGAGTAGTAGTTGTAGTAGTTGTAGTAGTAGCAGTAGTCATAGTTAAAGTAGTAATATCGGCATAAGTAGAAGTAGTAGTAGTAGTGTAGTACTAGTTGGGATAGAAGTAGTAGTGGTAGTAGTAGTAGGAGTAGTAGTAGTATTAGTAGCAGTAGTAGTAGTAATAGTAGTAGTAGTAATAGTCGCAATAGTAGTAGTAATAGGCGTAGTAGTAGTAGCAATAGTAGTAGTTGTAGCAGTAGTGTAGTAGTAGTTGTAGTAGAGGTTGTAGTAGTAGTAGTAGTTGTTATTATTGTAGTAGTAGGATTAGAAGCAGTAGTAGTCGTAATTATTTTTGTTGTAGTAGCAAGAGTAGTAGCAGTGGTAGTAGTAGTAGTAGTTGGAGCAACAACGGCAATATTACTATTAATAGTAGTAGTAGTAGTACTAGTAGTAGTGGTAGTTGTAGTAGAAGCAGAAATAATAGTTGTAGCAAAAGTAGTAGTAGTATCAGCCGTAGTTGTGGCTGTAGAAGTATTAGTAGTAGCAGTAGCAGCTGTATTAATAATAATACTAGTGGTTACAAAAGTTGTATTAGTAGGAGTAACATCAATTGTACTAATCGAAGTAGTAGTAGGAGTAGCAATTGTAAGAGTCATTGTGGTAGTAGCAATAGTAGCAGCAGCAGCGGTAGTAGTTGTAGTAGCAGCTATAGTAGTAGTAGTAGCAACAAGAGTAGTAGCAGAAGCACTAGTAGCAGTAGCAATAGCTATTATAGTTGCAGTAGTCACAGTAACAGTTGAAGGAACAGTAGTAGTAGTAGTAGTAGTAGTGGCAGTTGGAGCAGTAGTAGTAGCAGCACTAAGAGATAGTAGCTGTAGCAGTTGTAGTAGTGGTGGTTGTAGTAGTAGTACTTGTTGTACTAGTAGTATTTGTTATAGTCGCAGCAGTTGTGGCAATAGTAGTAGCAGTAATAGTAGCAGCAAAAGTGGTAGTAGTAGTACTAGTTGTGGTAGTAGCAGAAGTTGTCGCAGTAGTAGTAGTAGTAGTAGTTGCAGATATAGTAGAAGTAGAAGTCATAGAATTACTTGTATAATTTATAGCAGCAGTAGCAGCAGTAGTAGTAGTAGCTATAGTAGTTGTAGTACCAGTCAGACTTGTAGTAACAGTAGTAGTAGAAGCCATATTAGTAGCTACAGGAGCAACAGTAGTAGTAGTAGTTGTAATAGTGGTCGCAATAGTAGCAGTAGTACTAGTAGCAGTAGTACTTATCGCAATAGCAACAATAGAAAATACAGTAGTAGTAGTTGCAATAGTAGTAGTAGTAGTAGTTGTTGTTGTAGAAGCAATAGCTGGAGTAGTGCTGGTGGTGGTACTACTAGTAGCAGTTGTAGCAGTAGTAGAAGTAGAAGTAGTAGTAGTAATAGTTGTAGTAGTTTTAGTAGCAGTTGTAGTAGTAGTAGTAGTGGGAGTAGTAGTAGTGGTAGTAGTGGGGGTGGTTGTAGTGGTAGCAGTGGAAGTAGTAGTTGGAATACGTGTGGGACAATAAATATTAATTGAAGTAGTAGTCCTTGTAGTAGTATTAGTAGGAGTAGTAATTGTAGTAGTGGTTGTTGTGGTAGGTGTAGCAGTAGCAGTAGTGGAGGTCATAATAGTAGTAGTAGTAGGAGGAGTAGTAATAATAGTAGTAGTAGTAGTTGTTGTTGTTGTAGTAATAGTAGCAATAGGATTATTAGTTGCAATAGTAGTGGTAGTAGTAGTCATAGTAATTGTACTAGTAGTAGTAGCATTAGTCATAGTAATATTTGTAGTAGTTGAAGTTGTAGTGGAAGTAGTAATAGTAGTATTACTCATAGTAATAGTAGCAGTAGCAGTCGTAGTAGTAGTATAGTAGTGGTAGTACTACTAGTAGTAGTAAAAGTCGTCGTATTGGTAATTATGGAAGTAGTAGTAGCAGTAGTTATAGTAGTAGTAGTAGTAATAGCATTAGCAGTAATAGTAGTGGTAGTGGTAGTTGTGGAAGTACTAATAGCAGTACTAGTACAGTAGAAGTAGTAGTAGTAGTAAACTACTAGTAGTAGTAGTAGTAGTAGTAGTAGTAGTAGTAGTAGTAGTAGTAGTAGTAGGAGTTGTAGTAGCAGTAGTAGAAGTCGTAGTAATAATAGTACTTCTTGTTGTTGTAGTACATGTAGTACTAGTAGTAGTAGGAGGAGGAATAGTAGTAGTAGTATTAGTAGCAGTAGGAGTAGTTGTAGCTGTAGTAGCAGTAGTAGTAGTAGTAGTAACATTAGAAGTAGTAGTAGAAGTAGTAATAATAATAGTAGTAGTAGTAGTGGTGGTAGTAGTAGTAATAGTAGTAACAGTAGTAGTAGTAGTAGTAGGAGAAGTAGCTGCAGTAGGAGTAGCTGTAGCAACAGAAGTAGTAGAAGTATTAGCTGCAATAGAAGTAGTTGTAATAGCAATACTAGTAGTAGTAGTAGTGGCAGTAGAAGTAGAGGTCCTAGTAATAGTAGCAGAAGAAGTAATGGGGGTAGTACAACTAGTAATAGGGGTAGTAGTAGCAATAGTAGTAGCGGAAGCAGTAGCCGTAGTAGTGGAAGTAGAAGCAGGAATAGTAGTAGAAGTAGTAGCAGTAGCAGTAGCAGTAGGAGTAGTAGTCGTTGCCATAGTAGTTGTAGTGTAGGCAGTAGTAGTAGCAGTAGATGTAGTAGTAGTAGTGGTGGTTATTGTTGTTGTTGTTGTAGTAGTAGTAGCAGTAGTACTTGTAGTACTTGTTGTTGTTGTCCTACTTTTTGTTGTAGAAGTAGTAGTATTAGTAGTAGAAGTAGAAGAGGTAGTAGTAGTAGAAGTAGTAGTAGTTGTTGTAGTATTAGTTGTAGTAGCAGTAGTAGTGGGAATAGTAGCAATAGTTATAGTAGTAGTAGTACTAGTTGTTGTTGTTGTTTTAGTAGTAGTGGTGGTGGTGGTGGTAGTAGTAGTAGTAGTACTAGAAGTAGAAGTAGTAGTAGTAGTAGTTGTAGCAGTAGTAGTAGTCGTGGTAGTAAAGCACTAGTGGGAGGAGTAGGTGTAGGGGTAGGTGTAGTAGTAGGAGCTTTAGTAGTAGTAGAAGTAGGAGTAGTAGTATGAGTATCAACAAAAGTAGTAGAAGTAGTTGCAGTAATAGTATTAGAAGTACCAGTAGTTGGTGTAGTAGTAGTAGTAGCTATAGTAGTTTTAGTAATAGGAGTAGTAGCAGTAATGGTAGCAATAGTAGTAGTAGTAGTATCAGTAGTAGTTTCAGGAATAGTATCATCAATAGTTGTATGAGTAGTAGTAGCTATTGTAGTTGTTTTAGTAGTAGTCGTAGCAGTAGAAGTAGTAGTAGCAGTAGCAGTAGGCGCAGGAGTTGTAGTAGTAGTAGTAGTAGTAGTAGTAGTAGTAGTAGTAGTAGTAGTAGTTGCAGGGGTATTTGTAGTAGTAGGAGGAGGAGGAGTTGTAGATATGGTAGTAGTAGTTATTGTACTAGTAGTAGTAGTAGTAGTAGTATTAGTATTAGTAGTAGTCGTAGTAGAAATAGTAGTAGTTGGAGTAGTAGTAGTAATAGTAGCAGTAGTAGTAGCAGTAGTAATAGGAGTAGTTGAAGTTGTAGTAGTAGTAGGTATATTAGTAGTTGGAGTAGTAGTAGCAGTAGTAGGAGTAGTAGTTGCATTAGTAGTTGTAGAAGTAGTAGTGGTAGCAGCAGTAGTAGGAGTAGTTGTAGTAGGAGTAGTAGGAGTAATAGTAGTAGCAATAGGAGTAGTTGCAGTAGATGTAGTAGTATTACTTGTAGTAATTGTAATAGTTATTGGAGTAGTAGCAGGGCTAGTATTAGTTGTTGTAGTGGTAGTGTAGAAGTAGCAATAGAACTAGTAGCAGAAGTATTGGCAATAGTAGTAGTATTAGTAGTAGTAGTGGTAGTTGTCGTAGTACTAGTAGTAGAAGTAGTGGTGTTAGTAGTATTAGTAGTAGTAGAAGTGGTAGTGGTAGTAGTAGAAGTAGTTGTAGTAGCGATGCTAGAAGTTGTAGTAGTAGTAGTAGTAGTGCTAGTACTAGTATTGGTAGTAGTTGTTTGAGTAGTAGTAGTTCTAGTAGTAGTTCTTATAGTAGTAGTACAATAGTAGTAGCCGTAGCAGTAGAAGTAAAGGTAGTAGCAGAAGTAGTAGTATTAGTTCTTCTAGTAGAAGTAGAAGTAGTACCAGTAGTAATCATAGTAGTAGTAGTAGCAAGAGGAGTAGTAGTAGTAGTAGCAATTCTAGTCGTATTATTAGCAGTAGTAGTAGTAATAGTAAAAGTTGTAGTTGTTGTAGACATGGTAGTATTAGCAAAAAATAGTTGTAGTTGTTGTAGAAGTAGTAGACGTGGTAGCAGTAGCTAGAGTAGTAGTAGTAATAATAGTTGTAGTAGTAGTAGATGTAGTGGTAGTTGTAGTAGTAGTAGGAGGAGGAGGAGGTGGAGGAGGAGTAGGCTAGCAGTACTAGTAGTAGAAGTAGTTGTAGCAGAAGTAGCAGAAGTAGTTTCAGTAGTAGTAGTATCAATCTTAGTAGTAAGGGTAATAGCAGTAGCAATAATAGTTGCTATTGGACTACTACTAGTAGTAGTAGTACTAGTAGTAATAGTAGCAGTAGTAGCAATAGTAGTAGCAGTTGTAGTAGTAGTAGTAGTAGTTGTAGTTGTAGTAGTCGCAGCAATTATGGCAATAGTCATCATTGCAGTCATAGCCTTAGTTGGGGAAGTTGTAGTAATAGTAGTATTAGTAGCAGCTACAACAATAGTAGTCGTTGTTGTAGTAGTAGCAGTCTCAGTTGCAGTAGTAGTAGTAGGAGCAGTAATAGTAGCAATAGTAGTTGCAGTAGAAGTAGAAGTAGCAGTTGTAGTAGCAGGAGTAGCCGCAGTGGCTATAGTTGTTGCAGTAGAAGTATTAGTAGTGGTAGTTGAAGTAGTAATTATTGTAGTAGTAGTAGCAATAGGAGGAGGAGTAGTAGTAGTAGGTGTAGTAGAAGTATTAGTAGTCATAGCAGAAGTAGTCATTGTAGAAGTATTAGCAGTAATAGTAGCCATAGCAGTAATAGCAAGAGCAGCAGTAGAAGGTGTAGTAGCAATAGCAATAATAGTGGCAGTAGTAGAAGCAGTAGTAGGTGCAGAAGTAGTTGTATTAGTAGTAGTAGTAGCAGCAATAGGAGTAGTAGTAGTAGTAGTAATAGTGGTGGTGGTGGTAGTAGTACTCATAGTAGTATTAGCAGTAATAGTAGTAGTTGTTGGAGTAGTAGTTGTGCTGGTAGTAATAGTAATAGTAGTATTGTAGTAGTAGTAGTAGTAGTAGTAGAGGTAGTAGCAGTAGTAGTAGCAGCAGGACTAGTATTAGCAATAATAGTCGCCGTAGCAGTAATAGCAAGAGCAGCAGTAGTAGGTGTAGTGGCAATAGCGATAATAGTGGCAGTAGCAAAAGCAGTAGTAGCAACAGAAGAGTTGTATTAGTAGTAGTGGTAGTAGCAATAACAATAGTAGTAGTGGTAGTAGCAATAACAATAGTAGTAGTAGTAGTACTAATAGTAGTATTAGTAGTAATAGTAGTAGTTGTTGTAGTAGTAGTTGTGCTAGTAGTAATAGTTATAGTAGTAGTATAGTAGTAGTAGCAATAGCTGTAGTAGCAGTAGTAGTTGTTGTTGTAGTAGTAGTAGAAGTTGTAGTTGTAGTAACCATAGTAGTAGTTGTTGCAGGAGTAGTAGAAGTAGCTGTTGTTGTTGTTGTAGTCGCTTTAGTAGCAGTAGTAGCAGAGGTAGTAGTAGTAGCAGTCGTAGATGTAGTTGCACAACTAGTAGCAGTAATGGCAATGATCGTAGTAGAGGTAGTAGTAGTTGTAGTAGTAATAGCGTTAGTAGTAATACTAGTAGCAGCAGCTATAGTTTTAGTTGGAGTAGCCATAGTTATAGTGACAAAAATAGTAGTAGAAGTAGCAGTAGTAAGAGTAGTAGTACTAGTAGCAGTAGTAGTTGTTGTAGTAGAAATAGTAGTGGTGGTGGTGGTGGTGGTGGTGGTGGTGGTAGTGGTAGTAGTAGTAGTAGTGGTAGTAGTAATAGTAGTAGTAGGAGGAATAGTATAAGTAGTAGTAGTAGCAGCAGTAGTAGTTGCAGTAGTAGTAGCGGGAGCACTAGTGGTAGCTGTAGGATCAAGAGGAGTTGCAGTAGTAGGAGTATAAGTAGTAGTAGAAGAAGTAGCTTTCGAAGTAGTAATAGCAGTAGCAATAGTAAGAGTAGTAGCAGTAGTAGTTGTAAGGGTTGTAGCAATAGCGTTAGTGGTAGTAGTAGAAGTAGTCACAGAAATAGTTGCAGCAGTAGTAGGTGTAGTGGTAGTAGGGGGAGGAGAAGTAGTTGGAGTAGTAGTACTAGTTATGTAGTATTGGTAGTAGTAGTGGTAGTCGCAGTAGAAGTAATAGTAGTGGTCTTAGTAGTTTTTATTAGTAATAGCAGTACCAACTATAGTAGTAGTGGTAGTAGTACTAGCAGAGGCAGCAGTAGTAGTAGCAGCAGTAATTGTGGTAGCAATAGCAGCAGTAGTAGTAGTAGTAGCCGAAATAATTATCACAATAGTAGCAGTAGCAGCAACAGTAGTAGTCGTAGCAGCAGCAACAGCAGTAGCAGTAGTAGTAGTAGTAGTAGTAGCAACAATGGTATTAGCAGTACTAGCTGTAGTCGCAATAGTAATAGTAGTACTGGCATTAGTATTACTAGTAGCAGAAGTAGTAGTCGTAAAACTAGTAGTAGCAACGGTGGTAGTCATAATAGTGGTTGTTGTAGAAGTATTGGTATTAGTGGTAGTAGTAGTAATTAGTGTAGGAGAAGGAATAGTAGGAGTATTAGTATGAGTAGTAGTAGTAGTAGGAGTAGTAATAGTAGTAGTAGTAGTCGTAATAGGAGTAGCAGTAGCGGTAGTACAAGTCATAGTAGTAGTAGTGGGAGTAGTAGTAATTGTTGTGGCTTTTGTGGTAGTAGTAGTAGTATAAATAGTTAAGTAGGAGTAGTAGTCGTCGTAGTACTATAGTTGTTGTCATAGTAGTAGTTGTAGTAGTTATTGTTGTTGTTGTAGTTGTAGCAGTAGTAGTCGTAGTAATATTAGTAGTAGTAGTAGTAGTATTAGTAATAGTAGTAGGAGTATTACTCATACTAGTAGTAGCAGTTGTAGCGGCAGTTGAAATATAGCAGAAGTGGTACTGGTAGTAGTAGTAGTAGCGATAGTAGTAGAAATAGTCATAGTAATAGTAATTATAGAAGTAGTAGTTGGAGTAGCAGCAGCAGCAGCAGCAGTAGTAATTGTAGAAGTCGTAGTAGTAGTGATAGCAGCAGCAGTAGTACTAGTACTAGTAGCAGTAGTACTAGTACTAGTAGAAGTAGTAGTAGAAGTAATAGTCATAGTAGTAGTAGTAGTAGTAGTAGTAGTAGTAGTTTTAGGAGTAGTAGTAGCAGTAGTAGCAGCAGTAGAAGTTGTATTAATAAGAGTAGATAGTAGTAGTATTAGTGGTAGTTGTAATAGTGGTAGTAGTAGTAGCAGTTGTGGGCATAGTATTAGTAGTATTAGAAGTAGGAATATTAGGAGTAGGAGTAGTAGTAGTTGGACTAGTAGACATAGTAGTAGTTGAAGTTGCTGTAGTAAGAGTAGTAGTTGTATCAGTAGTAGGAGTAAGAGTAGCTGTAGTAGTATTAGTAATAGTAACAGTAATATTAATAATAATAGTATTAGTAATAGTAGTAGCGGTAGTCAAAGCGGTACTTGTAGTAGTAGTTATAGTATTACGAGTAGTAGGAGAAGGTGTACTAGTAGTAGGAGTAGTAGTAGTAGTTGTAGTGGGCAGTATTAGTAGTAGTAGTAGTAGTAGTAGCATTATTAGTCATAGTAGTAGCAGGAGCACCAGTGGTAGTAGCAATAGTAGTGGTAGTAGTAGTAGTAGCAGTAGTAACAATTGTAGAAATATCAGCAATAATAGTAGTAGTGGTTGTAGCAGTTGTGGTAGGAGTGGTAATAGTAATAGTAGTAGTAGTATTGGTAGGAGTAGCAACACGAGTAGTAGAAGTTGTAATAGTAGTGGAAGTAGTAACAGCCGTAGTAGTAGTAGCCGTAGCAGTAGCAATAGTAGCAATAGTAGAGGTTGTAGTAGTAGCAGTAGTAGTAGCAGCAGTAGTAGTTGTAGTAGTAGCAGCAGTAGCAGTAGTGGTAATACAAGTTGTAGTACTAGTAGTAGGAGTAGCAGTATTAGTAGTAGTCGTAGTAGTAAAAATAGTAGCAGTTGTAGTTGTAGTAGTAGGACGAGTAGTATGGGAAGCAACAAAAGTAGTAGCTGTAGTCGCAGTAAGAGTGGAAGTAGTTGTAGTAGTCAAAGTAGTAGCAGTAATAGTAACAGTGGCAGCAGTAGTTGTTGTAGTAATAGGAGGAGTAGTAGTAGTATCGGTAGCAATACTAATCGTTGTAGTAGTAGTAGCAGCAGTAGTTTCAAGAATAGTAGTAGTAGTGGTAGAAGTCGTAGTAGCAGTAGCAGTTGTTGTGTTAGTAGTTGTAACAGTAAAAGTTATTAGGAGTAGTAGCAGGAGTAGGAGTTTAAGTAGCAGTAGTAGTAGTTGTTGTTGTTGTAGGAGTAGTAGTAGTAGTATTTGTTGTTGTAGTAGCAGTAGTACTAGTAGGAGGAGGAGTAGTAGTGGTAGCACTAGTACAAGTTGTAGGAGTTGTAGTAGTAGTAGTAGCAATAGTAGTTGTAGTAGTAGTAGTAGTTGTTGTTGTTGTTGTTGTTGTTGTAGTAGTAGTACTAGTAGGAGTAGTAGTAGTAGTGGTAGCTGTAGTACAAGTTGTAGGAGTTGTAGTTGTAGTAGTAGCAATAGTAGTTGTTGTTGTAGTAGTAGTAGTAGTATTAGCAATAGGAGGAGTTGTAGTAGTAGTAGGAGGAGCAGTAGTAACAGTAATAGTTGTAGAAGTTGAAGTGGTGGTAGTAGTTGTAGTTGGAAGAGTAGTAGGAGTAGTAGTAGCAGCACTAATTGTAGTAGTGGTAATAGTAGTACTAGTAGTAGGAGTAGTAGTTGTAGTAGTAGTAATAATAGTAGTAGTAGTAGTAGTAGTAGTAGTAGTAATTGTTGTAGTTGTTGGAGTAGTGGCTATGCTTGTAGTAGTAGTCGTAGTTGTGGTGTACTAGTAGTAGTAGCTGATAGTCGTAGTTGTAGTGTACTAGTAGTAGCAGCGGCTGCAGCAGCGGCCGTAGTTGTAGTAGTAGTAGCAGCGGCAGCAGCAGTAGTAATAGTACCAATCATAGTAGTTATAGTAGTAGTAGTAGTAGTAATAGTTGGAGTAGTAGTAGCTGTAATAGTAGTAGTTGCTGTTGTAATAGAAATAGAAGTAGCATTAGTAGCATTAGTAGTAGTTGTTGTTATAATAGAAGTAGAAGTAGCATTTGTAGTAGTAGCAGCAGCAGCAGTAGTATTAGTGGCAGCATAATTGCTACTATTAATCCTACTCCTACTGTTACTACTACTACTACTACTCCTCCTCCTCCTCCTACTACTACTTCAGCCACTACTCATACTCCTACTACTACTACTACTATCACTTCGACAACTACTGCTACTCTTATTACTACGTCTACACCTATTCCTGCTCCTGCTATTGCTACTACTACTCCAGCACCTACTACAGGCACTCCTAATCGTGTTGTTGTTGATGCTGCTACTATAATTTATACTACTTCTTCTGCTACTGCTATTGCTGCTACTTCTACTGCTGCTCCTACTACTAAAGTTAATATGACTACTTCTACTACTGGTCCTAGTACTATTTGTCTTATTACTACAACCACTACTACTGCGTCTACTACTACTACTACTATTATTGTTGTTGCTGCTGCCATTGCTAATAATACAATTGCCACCGCTGCTACAACTACTACGAGTATTGCTACTACTACTACTGCTACTACTACAGCTGCTACTACTACAACTTCTACTACTACTCTTGCGGATACTATTACAACTACTACTCTACTGATTCTACTACTACTACTACTAGTGTTACTACAACTACAACTACTTCTATGACTACAGCTGCTGTTACTCCTACTACAACAACTACTACTATTACTATTACTACTACAACGACTACCATTACTACTACTACTGCTACTACGACTACTACTATTCCTACTGCTCCTACTACTGCTGCTACTACTATTTCTATAACTACTACTCCTACTACTACTACTACTATTACACCAACTCACACTACTACTACTACTACTACTAGTACTAATATTATTACTACTGCTACTATTTCTACTACCTCAACTCATACTACTATTATTGCTACAGCAAAAACTAGTACTACTACAACTAATACTATAATTATAAGAACAACTACTACTAGTACTACCACAACTACAACTATCACTCCTATTGCTACTGCTACTGCAACTGCTACAACAACTACTATTACTACAACTACTACACCACCTAGTATTGTTACTACTACTACAGCTCCATCTACTACTACTGTAACACCTTCCGCTACTACTATTACTACTAGTACTGTAACGCCTTCCGCTACTGCTACTGCTACTACTATTGCTACTCCTATTACAACCACTAATACCACTACTAATACAAAAACTACTGCTACTGTTGTTGCTACTAGAACAACTGCAACTAGTATTACTCCTATTACTGCTACACCTACGACTACTACTACTACTAGCACTACTACTACAACTATTCCTACTCCTACTCCTACTACTAGTACTTCTACTCCTACCACTACAACTAGAACTACTACAACTCCTACTCCAAATCCCATTACTACCACTTCTACCCATACACCAACAACTACAACTTCAATTATGACTACTACTACTAATACTATTATTACTACTTTTGCGACTAGTACTACTTCTGTTACCACCACCACTACTACTACTACTACTAATACGACTACTACTACTACTATGAGTACTACTACTACTGCTGCTGCTACT
>RXID01022415.1:0-11828 GCA_005019695.1 Trichopus zeylanicus subsp. travancoricus
TAGTTGCAGTAGTAATAGTAGCAGTAGTAGTAGAAATAGTATTAGTTATAGTAGTAGCAGCCAAAGTACTAGCTGTAGTAGTTGTAAGAGTAGTAGTAGTAGTAGTAGGATAGGTAGTAGGAGTAATAGTAGTAAAGGAAGCAGCAACAATAGTAGTAGTAGCTGTACTAGCAGTTGTGGTAGTAGTAATAGTAGCAGTAGAAGCAGCAGCAGCAGCAATAGTAGTAGTATTAATAGTAGTAGTAGTAGTATTAGTAGCATTAGTGGTCGAAGTAGCAGTAGTATTAGTAGTAGTAGCAGTAGTAGTCACAGTAGTAGCAGTAGTGGCAGTAGTTGCAGATGTAATCACAAAAGTATTAGTAGCAGTAGCAGTAACTGTAGCAGTAGTTGTTGTAGTAGTAGTAGTTGTTGTAGCAGTAGTTGTAGGAGCAGTAGTTGCAGTAGTAGGAGTAGCAGCAGTATTAGTTGTGCTTGTAGTAGCAGTAATAGAAGCAGAAGTAGTAGTAGTAGTAACAATAGTAGTAGTAGTAGGAGCAGCAGTAGAAGTAGTACTACTTGTATTAGTAGTAGTAGTAGTCTCAGTAGTCGCAGCAATAGTAGTAGTAGTACTGGTAGTAATAATAGTAGTAGCCTCAATAGTAGTACTGGTTGTAGTAGTAGAAGTAGTAGCAACATCCATCGAAATAGTTGTAGTAGCAGCAGCAGAAGTAGTAGTAGTAGTAGTAGCGGCAGAAGTAATAGTTATTATGCTAGTAGTAGTAATAGTAGTAGCAGTCATAGTAGTAGTCATAGCAACAATATTAGTAGTTGATGTTGTAGTCGTAGTAGTAGTAGTAGTAGCAACAGCAACAGTAGTACTAGTAGTAGAAGTAATAGTAGTAGTAGTAGTAGTAATAGAAGTAGCAGTAGTAGTAGTAGTAGCCGTAGCTAAAAATAGCAGGGGAGAGTAGTGTAGTATTAGTAGCTAGCCGTTGTTGTTCTGTAAACAGCAGTAGAGTTGTAGAAGTAGTAAATAGTAGCAGTAGTAAAGTAGTAGTAGTAGTAGTAGTAGTAGTTGTAGTAGTAGTAGTAGTAGTAGCAGCAGTAGTAGTAATAGTTTTAGCGGCAGTATACTAGTAGCAATAGCAGTTGTAGTGGTAATAGTAGCAGTAGCAGTAGCAGTAGTAGCAATACTAGTATTAGTAGTAGTTTTAGCAGTACTGGTGGTATTATTAACAGTAATAGTTGTATTTGCTGTAGGAGTAGTAGTAGCAGTATAGGTAGTAGTTGCACTTATAGTGCTAGTAGTTGCAGTAGTAGTAGTAGTAGTAGCAGGGGTCGTGGTAGTAGTGATCATAGTAGTAGTCTTCGTAGTAGTAGTTGTAGTTGTAGTAGTAGCAGTGGTTGTAGTAGTAGTAGTTGTTCTAGTAGTAGCAGTAGTAGAAGTTTCAGCATCAATTGTAGTAGTAGTAGTAGTAGTAGTAGTAGTAGTAGGAGTTGCAGTAGTAGGAGTTGTAGTAGCAGCAGTAGTGGTAGTAGTAGTAGTAGTATTAGTAGTAGTAGTAGTAGTACAAGTAGTAGAAGAAGTAGTAGTGGGATTAGTAGTAGTAGTAGTCGTAGTAGTAGTAATAGTAGTAGTCGTAGTAGTAGTAGTAGTCGTAGTAGTAGTAGTAGTAACAGTAATATTAGTAGTAGCAGTAGTAGAAGAAGTAAAATAGTAGGAGGAGTAGGAGTAGTAGCAATATTAGCAGTTGTGGCAGGAGAATTTGTAGTAATTGTAGCAGTAGTAGTAATAGTCTTAATAGTAGGAGTAGTTGTAGTAGCAGTAGGAGTTGTGGTAGTAGTCGTAGGAGTAGTAGTAGTAGTATCAGTAGTTGTAATAGTAGCAGTAGGAGTAGTAGTAGTTTAAGTAAAAGCAATAGTAGTGGTAGCAGCAATAGTAGTAGTATTAGTAGTGGTGATTGTAGTAGTTGTAGGACTAGTAGTAATTGTAGTAGTTGTGTAGAAGTAGTAGTAGTAGTAGTAGTAGTAGTAGTAGTAGTAGTAGTAGTAGTCATAGTAGTGGTAGTAGTCGTATTAATAGTATTATTAGTAGTATTATTAGTAGTAGTAGTAGTAGCAGTATTGGTAGGAGTAGTAGCAATAGCAATTATAGCAGTAGTACTAGTAGTTTTACTAGTGATTGAATTAGTGGTACTAGTAGTACTAAAAGCGACGGTAGTAGCAGGAGTTGCTGTTATAGTAGTAGTAGTCATTGTTGTAGTTGTAGTAGTCGTGGTTTTAGTAGTAGCTGTCGTCGTAGTTGTAGTACTTGCAGTAGTAGTAGTTGAAGTAGTAGTAGTAGTATTAGTAGAGGTAGCAATAGTTGTTGTTGTAGTAGTAGTAGTAGTGGTAGTAGTATTGGTAGTGGTAGTCGCTGTAGAAGTAGTTGCAGCAGCAGCAGCACTAGTAGTAGTTGGAGTAGTAGTTGTAGTAGTAGTAGGAGGAGGAGGAGGAGTTGTAGTAGCAGTATTAGTGGTCGTAGTTGGAGAATTTGTTTTAACTGTAGTAGTAGTAGTAATAGTCATTGTAGTTGTAATCTTAGTAGTAGCTGTAGGAGTATAAGTAGTAGTCGCTGGAGTAGCAGTGGTATTAGTGGTAGTAATAGTAGTAGTAGGAGTAGTCATAGTGGTAGTAATAGTAGTAATAGGAGTAGTCATTGTGGTTGTAGCAGTAGTAATTGTAGTACTACTAGCTGTAGTAGTAGTGTAGCAGTAGTAGCATTTGTAGTGGTAGTACTAGTCATAGTAGTAGTAATAGCAAGAGTAGCTGTAGTCGAAGGAGTTCTATAGAAGTCGCAGTAGTAGTCGTAGTAGTCATAGTAGTCATAGTAGTAATAGCAGTAGGTAGTAGTAGTAGTAGTAGTAGTAGTAGTAGTAGTAGTAGTAGTAGTAGTAGTAGTAGTAGTAGTAGTAGTAGGACGAGTAGCAACGGCAGCCGCAGCAGCAGAAGCAATAGTAGTAGTAGTAGCAGTAGAAGCAATAGTAGTTGTAGTAGTAGTCGTATTAGCATTAGTACTTGTTGTCGTAGTAGTTTTGGTTGTATTACTACTAACAGCAGTACTTGTAGTAGTAGAAGTAGAAGTAGTAGTTGTTGGTGTTGTAGTAGTAGTAGTGGCAGCGGCAGTAGTAGTAGTAGTAGTAATTAAAGTAGTAGTTGTAGAAGTAGCAGTTGTACTCGTAGTAGTAGCAATAGTAATTGTAGTAGTAGTAGTACCAATAATAGAAGTAGTAGTAGTTGTAGTCGTAGTAGTAGTAGTAGGTGTAGCAGCAGCAGCAGCAGTGGTAGTAGTAGCAGCAGTAGTAGTAGTAGTAGCTGGTGTAGCCGCAACAGTAGCAGTAGCAGTAGGAATGGTGGTAGAAGTAGTAGTTGTGGTAGTAGTAGTAGCATTAGTAGTAATTGTAGTAGTTGTAGTAGTAGTAGTAGCATTAGAAGTAATTGTAGTAGTAGCAGTAGTAGTAATACGAATAGTAGTAATCGGTGGAGTAGTAGTAGCAGTAATACCAATAGAAGCAATAATAGTATTGGTAGTAGTAATAGTAGTTGTAGGAGTTGGAGTAGAAGTAATAGTGGAAGTAGTAGTTGTAGCGGTAGTAGGACTAGTAGTTGTAGAAGTAGTTGTAGTAGTAGTAACAGCAGTAGCAGTTATAGTAGTAGTAGTAGGACTAGTAGTTGTAGTAGTAATATTAGCAGTTGTAGTAGTAGTAGGAGCAATAGTAGCAATATAAGTTGGAGTAGAAGTAGTAGAAGCATTAGTAGTAGTAGTGGTAGAGTAGGAGTAGGAGTAGGAGTAGTAGTAGTATTAGTTATTGTGGTAGGAGAATTTGTAGTAATTGTAGTAGTAGTAGTAGTAATTGTCGTAGTAGGAGTAGTTACTGTCGGAGTAGGAGTTGTGGTAGTAATCGTCGTAGTAGTAGTCGTATTAGTAGTAGTAATAGTAGAAGTAGGAGTAGTAGTAGTTGAAGCAGCAGTAGTAGTAGTGGTGGCAATAGTAGAACTAGTATTAGTAGTGGTAATAGTAGTAGTTGTAAGAGTACTTGTAATATTAGTGTAGTAGTAGCAGTAGTGGCAGTAGTAGTAGTAGTCATAGTAGCAGTAGTAGTAGTACCAGAAGTAGTCGTAGTAGTTGTAGTAGTAGTAGTAATCGTATTAGTAGTAATAATAGTAGTAATTATAGTAGTAATAGCAGTAGTTGCAGTAGTCGTAGCAGTCGTAGTGGTATTGGAAGAAGAAGAAGAAGTAGTAGTAGTAGTAGTCGTGGTGGTAGGTGTAGTAGTAGTAGTAGTACTAGTAGTAGTTGTGGTGGTTGCAGTAGTAGTACTAGTAGTTGCTGTAGTGGAAGTAGTAGCAGTAGTAGTTGTTGTAGTGGCAGTAGTAGTAGTAGTAGTGGTAGAGTAGTAGTAGTAGTAGTAGTAGTAGTAGTAGTAGTAGTAGTAGTAGAAATTAGTAGTCTAGTAGATTAGTAGTAGTAGTATGTCGCTAGTAGTAGTTGTAGTGGGAGTATTAGTAGGAGTAGTAGTTGTAAAAGTAGTTGTTGTAGCAGTAGTCATCGTAGTAGTAGTAGTAGTTGTTGTTGTTGTTGTAACAATAGTATTAGAAGTAATGGTAGTAGAAGTAGTAGTAGTAGTAGTAGTAGTAGCGGGATTAGTAGTTGTGGTAGGAGAATTTGTAGTAATTGTAGTAGTAGTAGTAATAGTCATAGTAGTAGTAGTAGTAATAGTCATAGTAGTAGTAGTAGTAGGAGTAGTCGCAGAAGTAGCAATGGTATTAGTAGTAGTAATAGTAGAAGTTGGAGTAGTAGTTGTTGAAGTAGGAGTAGTAGTTGTTGTACCGGTAGTAGTAGTCACAGTAGTATTAGTAGTGGTAATAGTTGTAGTTGTAGGACTAGTAGTTATTCTAGTAGTAGTACTTGTAGTATTAGTGTACTAGTAGCAGTAGAAGTAGTAATAGTAGTCATAGTAGTAATAGTAGTTAGTAGTAGTCGTATTAGTAGTAGTAGTAGTGGTAGTAGTAGTAATACTAGTTGCAAAAGTAGTAATAATAGTAGTAGTAGTAGTAGTAGTCGTTGTAATTGGAGTTGTAGTTGTTGGTGTAGGGGTAGCAGTGGTAGTAATGAGAGTTGAAGTGGGAGTTATAGTAGCAGTTCTAGTCGTAGTGGCAAGAGTAGAAGTAGTAGTAGTAGGACTAGGAGTCGGAATAGTTGTAGTAGCAGTGTTAGTAGTAGTAGTAGTAGTAGGAGTAGCAGTAATAGGAGTAGTTGTAGTTACAGTTGTACTAGTAGCAACAACAGTAGCAGCAGTTTTTGTATTAGTAGTGGTAGTAGTGGTTGTAATAGTAGTAACAGTACCAGTAGCAGAAGGCGTTATAGTAGTAGTAGCAGTTGCAGTAGCGGAAGGCGTAACAGTAGTAGTAGCTGAAGTTGCAGTAGTAGTAACAGTACTAGGAGGTGTATTAGTTGTAGTAGTAGTTATTGTTGTAGTAGTTGCAGAAGAACTAGGAGTAGGAGAGATAATTGTAGTTGTAGTAGTAGTAGTAGTAGTTCTTGCTGTAGCAATAGCAGTAGTACGAGTTGAAGTAGTAGTAGTAGTAGCAGTAGTAGTAGCAGCAGTAGTAGGAGTAGCAGAAATAGTAGTAGTTGTAGTAGTTGTTGTTGTTGTAGTAATGGTAGTTGTTGTAGTAGGTGTAGCAGAAGCTGTAGTCATAGAAGTAGTTGTAGTTGTAGTAGTGTTAGTAGTAGTAGTAGTAGTAGTAGTAGTAGAGTAGTAGTTGTAATAGTAGCCGCAGCAGTACTAGTAGAAATTGTAGTAGTAGCTGCTGTAGTAGCAGTAGCAGTAGTAGTAGTAGTATTCGTAGTAGTTGTAGTAGCAATAGCAATTGTAGCATTAGCAATAGCAGCAGCAGAAGTAGTAGTAGTAGTCATATTAGATTCAGTAGTAGGAGCAGCAGTAGAAGTAGCCGCAATAGCAGCAGCAGTAGTAGCTGAAGTTCTAGTAGTAGCATCAACAACAACAAGATTAGGAGTGTCTGTAGTAGGTGCAGGAGTAGTAATAATAGTAGCAAGAGCAAGAATAGGTGTAGAAGTAGTAATAATAGTGCAGCAGTTGTGGAAGTGATAGTAGTAGCAGTAATAGGAGTATAAGTAGTGGCAGTAGTAGTAGTAGTAGCAGTTGGAGTAGTAGCAGTTGGAGTAGGATTAATAGTAGTAATTCTGCTGCCACTACTACTTCTGCTGCTGCTACTATTACTAATGCTACTACCTCTTTCACAACAACAACTATTACTAATGCTACTATTGCTACTTCTACTTCTCTTACAACAACAACCACTACTACTTCTACTACTACTCCTACTATTAGTACTACTACTACTGCTACAACTACTTTGATTGCTACTTTTACTACTACTGCTGCTGCTACTATTACTATTTTTACTACTACTACTACTATGGCTGCTGCTGCAGCCACTGCTACTACTGCTATTGCTGTTGTTGCGACTACTACTACAACCACTAGTGCTACTACTACTGCTACTACTACTACTACTACTACAACTACTACTAGTTCTACTACAATTACTACTACTACAACAACAACTAATACTATTACTACTACTACAACTACTTCTACTACTACTGCTACTACTACTATTACTGACTACTACAACTACTATAGCAACTAATGCTACTACTACTACCCCTACTACTAATACTACTGCTACTACTACTGCTACTACTACTGCTACAACCACGACTGCTACTTTTACAACAAAAAGAAGGACAACAACAACAAGTACTACAAATACTACTGCTACTATTGCTTCTACTACAACAACAACAACAACTACTACTGCTACTACTACTTCTACTACATCTACTACTACTACTACTGCCTACACTACTACTACTTGCAATGACTACTACTCCTACTGCTACTACTATTGCTACTACTTCTACTTCCACTTCTACGGCTACTCCTTCCACTACTACTATTGTGACTACTACTCTTATTACTAGTACTCCTACCTCAATTACGGCTTCTGCCACTATTACTACGACCTCTGCTACTACCGCCACAACTACTACTACTACTATTGCTATTACTACTATTGCTATTGTAGCTAATACTTCTACTGCTTATGTTGCTATGGCTACTCCTACTAGAACTACTTCTCCTACTACTACTAGTACTACTATTGTTACTACTACTACTACCACTGATGCTACTATTAATACTACTAGTCCTACTACTGCTTCCGCTATTACCACTACTACTATTACTACTACTACAGCTATAGCTACTCATACTGCTGCTAGTACTACTACTACAACAACAACAACAACAACAACAACAACTACTACTACTACTACTACAACTACTAGTACTACATGCACGACAAATACTACTACAACTATTATTAGTACGACTTCTACTACTGCTACTACAACTCCTCCTACTACTACTGCTACTACTTCAGCTACTAGTTTACTACTACTACTGCTACTACTTGTACTGCTAACAGTACTGCTACTAGTACTTCTACAACTACCACTACCACTGCTACTACTGCTAGTGCTATTACTACTACTACTACCATAACTATTGCTAAAACTACTGCTACAACTACTACAACTACTACAACTATTGCTCCAACTACTACAACTACTACTACAACTACAATCGCTACTACAACTACTGTTGCTACTACTACCATACTACTACTACACTACTACTACAACTACAACTATTGCTACAACTACTACGCCTATTACTACTACTATTGCTATTACGGCTACTACTGCTGCTGCTGTTGTTCCTACTACTACTACTACTCCTCCTCCTCCTACTACTACTCCAACTTCTACTAAACTACTACTACTAATTCTACTACTACTACTACTTCTACTTATGCTAATATTACTACTTCAACTATGACTACTACTACTACTGCAACTACTACAACTACTACTCCTACTACTACAACAACTATTACAGCTACTACTCCTACTACTACAACAACTACTACCACCACTACTACTACTCTTATTGCTACTACTACTCCTACGACTACTACTGCTATTGCTACTGCTACTACTACGACCTCTACTACTACTACTACTACTATTGCTACAGCTGCTGCTGTAGCTACTACTAGTACTACACTACTGCTACAACTACTATGACTAGAACTGCTACTACTCTGACAACTACAATTATTACTACAACAAATACTACTACTACTACAACAACAACTCCTTTTGCTACTTCTACTACAACTCCTACAACTATTACTTCTGCTACAAGTACTACTACTCCCTACTTCTACAACTAATATTTCAACTACTACTAATACCTACTAACTCGACTACTACTATTCCTACTACTACTACAACTAACACTCCTAATACTCCTCGCACAACAACTACTACAACTACCACTCCTATCACTACTGCTATTACTACTACTACTCCAACTCCTACTCCTGCTGCTACTCCTACTACTACTACTTTTACTACTACAACAACTACTACAACGACTACCGCCGCAACTATTACTTAAGCTACTAATGCTCCTACTATTACTGCAACTACTGCTACAGCTACTGCTACTGCTACTACTTTTGCTACTAGCACTGCTACTACAACTCCTATTCCCACAACTACTATTGCTACTATTGCTCCTACTACTAGTACTACTCTTAACACACCTATGACTTCTACGACTACTAAAACTACTACCACAACTGCTACACTCCTATTACTACTACTACTACAACTACTACAATTACGACTACTCCAACTACTACTATTTCCCCTACTACTATTACTACTACTACTACTGGTCGTACTAATACTACTACTCCAAACACACCTACTACTACTACTACTGCAACAACTGCTACTGCTTCTCCTCCTCCTCCTCCTCCTACTACTACTAGCACTACCACTGCTACTACTACTACTACAACAACTACTACTACTACGACTAATACTACTTCTACTAACACTTCTGCTACTGCTGCTATTGCTTCTACTACTACTTCTACTGCTACAAATACTATTACTGTTACTACTAGTCCTACTATTACTACTACTTCTACTACTATTATTTATACTACTGCCACTACTACTATAACTCCAGTTGTGGCTGCTCCTACTACTACTGCTCCTACTGCTGCTGCTACTACTACTACTCCAACTACTCGTACTAATACTGCTACTACTACTCCTACTACAACTCCTACTACTTCTACTACTACTACTACTGCTGCTGCTGCTACTACTACTACTACTACTACTACTACTACTACTACTACTATGACTTCTACTACTACTAATGCTACTACTTCTGCTACTATTGCTACTACTACTACTTCTACTACTACTATTATTCATGCTGCACCTATCACTAATACTACGGCTACTACTATTATGACCGCAACTGCTACTCCTACTACTACTACTCCTGCTCCTTCTAGTACTACTAATTCGAATACCACTACTACTAATAAGGCGACTACAACTATTCCTATCACAACTTCTGCTACTACTATGGCTGCAATTACTACAATTGCTATGACTTCTACGAATACTACGGCTGCTATGACTACTACTACAACAACAACAACTACTACTTCTACTACTTGTACTACTACTACTGTTGCCGCTACAGCTATCACTAATACTATTACTACTACTGTATTATTACAGCTAATACTACTACGACTACGACTACTATTTCTACTATAACTACTACTATAACTACTTCATCTACTGCAACTACTATTTCTACTATAACTACTACTACAACTACTTCTTCTACTACAACTACTGCCATTGCTACTGCTACACCTACTACTACTACTACTACTACAAGTTCGACTCTTGCTACTACTGCTACTGATGCTACTATTATAACTATTGCTGCTTTTGCAACAATTGCTACTACTACTACTACCACAACTACAGCTGCCATGACTACTACCATACTTTTGCTACTATTGCTACCTCTACTATAATTTGTACTACAACTAAAGCTACTAATACTGCTGCTACTGCTATTATCACTACTACTATAACAACAACAACAACAACAACACTACTACTACTACTACTACTACTACTGCTACTGTTACTACTACAACTATTATTATTATTACTACTACTAGTGCTACTACTACTAGTACTACTATTACTACTACTACTACTATAGCAACTAATGCTACTACTACTACCCCTACTACTAATACTACTGCTACTGAACCTACTACTAGTACAACTGGTACTCCTATGACTACTGCTTCTGCAACTACAATTGCTACTATTACTCCTACCACTACAACTGCTGCTACTATTCCCACTATAGCTACGATAACAACTACTAAAAGTACTCCTACTACTACTACTACTACTTCAACTACTGCTACTATAACTGCTACTCCTACAACTCTGCAGCTGCTCGTACTACTACTACTACACCTCCTATTACTAGTGTTACTACTACTTTTGCTACTTCTACGGCTGCTGCTACTACAACTCCTACTAATACAGCTCCAACGACTACTACTATCGATACAAGCGCTCCCAATGGTACAGCTACTTCGACAACAACTACTACAGCTCCTAATACCATGACTGCTACTACCATAACTACTAAGGCTCCTACTTATACTACCACTACTACCTCAATAGCTAGTATTCATACTGCAACTACTACAGCAACTACTACCACTTCTACTTCAACTGCTGATATTCTTACTCCTACTACTAAAACTGCTGCTGCTACTTCTACTACTCCAACTACTAAAACTACTCCTATTACTCCCACTACTACTACTACTTCTGCACTACTACTTCTGTTGCTATTGCAATTACTACAACAGTCGCTACGACTACTGACTACTGCTGCTGCTACTACTACTAATGCTGATGTTGCTACTACTACCAGTGCGACTACTACTACTACTAAGTCAACTACTGCTACTACTACTAGTAATACTAATACTACTACGTCTGCTGCTACTACTACAACTTCTTCTCCTACTACAACTACTCCTACAATAGATGCTGCTACCTCCCCTACTACTACTACTACTAACACTACTACTACTACTACTATGACTCCTACTGCTAATAGTACTACTATAGCTACTACTACCACTACTATTACTACTGCTACTGCTGCTGCTATTGCTACTACTACTACCTCCCTTACTATAACAACTACTGCTACTTCTATTGCTACTACTACTACTACTGCTGCTACTACTACTGTTGTTGTAACTACCACTCCACCTATTACTACTGCAACTACTTCTATACTGCTAGTACTACCACAACTACTACTACTATGACTGCTACTGCTACTACTACTACTACTATTGGTCAAACCAATACTACTACTGCTGCCAGTACGGTTGCTGCTACCACTGATACTCCCACTACTACTGCTGATATTACTACTTCTACTACTACTTCTGCTGCTTTTACTTGGGCTACTACCACTATTGCGCTTGCTATTACTTCTACTGCTACTATTGCTACTATTCCTGCTAGTACTATTACTATTACTACTACTACAACTATTGCTACTACTGTTCCTACTACTACTACTACAACTAATGCTACTACTACTGCTATATTACTACTACTTGTACAACTATTACTACTATTGCTACAGCTTCTACTACTACTACTACTATTGGCCCTACTGCTACTACTCCTACTACAATGACTATTGTTATTAATAATACAATTACTATTGCTACTACTAGTAGTAGTACTATGACTACAACTACTACTACTGCTACAACTA
>RXID01022417.1:0-21527 GCA_005019695.1 Trichopus zeylanicus subsp. travancoricus
AGCAATAGTAGTATTAGCAGTAGTTGTTGTAGTAGTAGTAGGAGAGCAGAAGTAGCAATGATAGTTGTAGTAGTAGAAATAGTAGTAGCAGTTGCAGTAGTAGTAGTAGTATTAGCAATAGCAGTAGCAATAGCAACAGTTGTAGTAGTAGCAGTAGTAATAGTAGTAGAAGAAGTTGTAGCTGAAGTTATAGCAGTAGTTGTTGTTGTTGTTGTAGTTGTTGCAGTATTAGGAGTAGTAGCACCAATAGTAGTAGCAATAGTAGCAGCAATTTTACAAGTTGTAGTAGTAGTAGCAGTACAAGTACTCGCTATTGTAGCAGTAGTAGCAGAATTAGTAGTCGCAGTAGTTGCTGTTGAATCAGCATTAATGGTACTAGTAATAGTAGATGCAGTATTAGCAGTTGTAGAAGTGGTAGAAATAGTAGTAGTGAAATTAGTAGAAGTAGTAGTCATAGTAGTAGTAGAAGTAGAAGCTGTAGTAGTCTAGTAGTAGTAGTCGTAGTAGTTGTAGGAGAAGTAGAGCAGTAGCAGTACTATAGAAATAGTGACAACTGCAGTATCAGTAGTAGTAGAAGTAGTATTAGGAGTAGCAGTAGTTGTTGTTGATGTAGGAGAAGTTGTACTAGTAGCAGTAGTAATAGTTGTGGTTGTACCACTAGTAGTATCAGTAGTAGCAAAAGTAGCAGTTGTAGTAGCAGCAGCAGTAGTAGTAGTAATAATAATAGTATTAGTAGTAGTTGTAATACTGGTAGTAGTATTAGTAGCAGAAGTAGTAGTAGCTAAAGCAATTGTTGTAGTAGTAGTAGTAGTAGGAGGAGGAGAAGTAGTAGTTGCAGTAATAGTAGTAGTAGGAGAAGTAGTAGTTGTAGCAGTAGTAGTAGTCATAGTAGTAGTAGAAGTAGTATCTGTAATTGTAGTAGGAGAAGTTGTAGCTGCAGTAGCAGTTGTAGTAACAGTAGCAGTAGTTGCAATAGTAGTAGCAGAAGTGGTAATATTAGTAGTAGTAGTATTAATAGTAGAAGAATTAGTTGTAGTAGTTCTATTAGTAGCAGAAGTTGGAGTAGCAGCAGTATTAGTAGTAATGATAGTAGGAGTAGTAGTACAAGTACCAGTAGTAGTAGCAATAGTAGTAGTAGCAGTAGCAACAACAATAGTAGTAATGGTAGGAGGAGGAGGAGGAGTAGTAGTAGTATCAATAGTGGTAGTGGTAATAGTAATAGTTGTAGCAGCAGTGGTAGCGGCAATAGTCATAATAGTAGTAGTAGTTGTAGTAGTACTAGTAGTAGTTGCAGTTATAGTAGTAGTAGTAATAGTAGTATTATTATTAGTAGTAGTAGTAGTAATAGTAGTATTAGTAGTAACAGTAGCAACAGTATTATTGGTTGCAGTAGTAGAAGTTGGTATAGTAGTAGTCAGAGCAGTAGTACCAGTTGTAGTAGTAGTAGTGGCAGTAATAGTTGTAGCGTAAGATGTAGTAGTAGTAGTAGCAGCAGTGGTAGTTGTAGTAACAGTAGTATTAGTAGGAGTAGCAGTTATTATAGTAGTAGAGTTTGGAGCAGTGGTAATAGTAGTAGCAGATGTAGTAGCAATAGCCGAAGCAGTAGAAGTTCTAGTAGTAATATTCGTAGTAGTAGTTGTGGTAGTAGTAAAACTAGCAGCAGTTGTAGTTGCAGAAGTTGTAGCAGTAGTAGTAGCCATAGTAGTAGTGGTTGTAGTACTTGTAGTAGTTGTTGTTGTTATTATGGCAATAGTTTCAGTAGTAGTATTAGCAGTAGTGATTGTAGTGGCAGTCAAATTAGCGGTAGAAGTAGCGGTAGTAGCAACAATAGTAGTAGTAGTTGTTGTTGTTGTAGCAATAGTAGCAGTAGTAGCGGTAGTAGTTGAAGTAATAGTAGTAGCAGTAGCTATTATAGCAGTAGTTGTTGTAGTGGTAGTCGAAGAAGAGGTAGCAGTAGTAGCAATCGTAACCATACTAGTAGTAGTCGTAGCACTAGTCGTAGCAGCAGCAGTAGTAGTAGAAGTTGTAATAGAACTAGAAGTAGTAGTAGTAGTTGTTGTAGTAGTAGTAGTTGTAGTTGTAGGAATACTAGAAGTAGTAGTAGTAGTAGTAGTAGCGGCAATAGTATTAGTTGGAGTAGCAGTAGCAGCAGCAGCAGCAGCAGTAGTAGTGGTAATTATAGTAGGAGAAGAAGTAGTAGTAGAAGCTGCAATAGAAGCAGCAGTAATAGCAGCAATAGTAATAGTAGTGGTGGTAGTAGTAGCAGTTGTAGCAACAGTAGCAATAGTAGTTGTAGCAGTAGCAGTAGTAGCAGTATTAGCAATACTAGTAGTAATTGTAGTAGTATTAGCAGTAACAGCAGCAGCAATAGCAGCAGTAGTAGTTTTGGTAGTAGTTGCAGTAGTAGTGGTTGTAGTTGTAGTAGTTGTGATAATAGTAGTGGTAGTTGAAGTGGACGTATTAGCAGAAGTTGAAGTAGTAGTAGCAGCAGTAGCAGTCGTAGTTCGAGAAGAAGTAGTAGAA
The DNA here is from genome assembly GCA_005019695.1 of Trichopus zeylanicus subsp. travancoricus. Classification (NCBI taxonomy): domain Eukaryota; kingdom Viridiplantae; phylum Streptophyta; class Magnoliopsida; order Dioscoreales; family Dioscoreaceae; genus Trichopus; species Trichopus zeylanicus. The sequence continues at coordinate 2,524 of RXID01022417.1, forward strand.
GCAGTAGAAGTACTTGAAGTAGAAGTAGTAGTAGTTGCAGTTGTGGTAGAAGTAGCAGTAGTAGCAAAAGTAGCAGTAGTCGTAGTAGTCACAGTAGTAGAGCAGTTGTAGTAGAAGTAGAAGCAGAAGTAGTAGTAGTAGTAGCACTACCAGTTAAACCATCCTTAGTAGTAGTAGAAGTAGTAGCAGAAGTCGTAGTAGTAACAGTAGTAGTTGTAGTAGTAGTAGAGGAACAATAGTTCCTGCAAAAGTAGTAGTAGTGTTGGTAGTAATTATAGGAGTATTATTTTTAGTAGTAGGAGTAACAACAGCGGTAGTAGTAGTAGAAGTAGTAGTAGTAGTAGTAATAGAAGCGGTAGTAGTAGCAGTAGGAGTAGTAGTTGCAGTAATAGCTGTAGTAGTGGAAGTAATAGTATAAGCAGTAGTAGTAGGAGTAACAACAACGGTAGTAGTAGTAAAAGTAGTAGGAGCAGGAGTAGTAGTCATAGTAGTAGTAGCAGTAGTAGTAGTAGTTGTAGATAGAAGTAGTAGGAGCAGGAGTAGCAACTATTGTAGTAGCAATAGTAGTTGGAGTACTAGTAGCAGTAGTAGTAGTAGTTGGAGCGATATTAGTGGATGTAGGGGCAGCAACAATCATAGTAGTAGGAGTAGTAGTAGCAGGAGTAATAGTTGTTGTTGTAGGAGCAATAGCGGTAGTTGTAGGAGGAGCAGTAGCGGTAGTAGTAGTACTTGCTGGAGTATCATTACTAAAAATAACAGTAGTTGTAGTACTAGTGTAGCAGTAGTACTAGTACTAGTAGTTGCCTTAGCTGTAGTAATAGTAGAGGTGGTAGCAACAGCTGTAATTATAGTAGTTGCAGCAATAGCAGTGCCATTTGTAGGAGCAATAGTTGTAGTTGTAGCAGTCGTAGAAGTAGTAGTATTAATAGTAGTAGTAGTCGCAGTAGTCGTAGTTGTTGGCGAAGTCAGAGTAGTAGCAGCAGCAGTTGCATTGGTAGTAGTAGTAGCAGTAGTAGTAGTAGTACTAGTAGTAGTAGTTGTAAAACTAGTAGCAGCATAAAGAGTATCGGAATGTATTAGTAAACATTAGTAAGCTAGTAGTATTAGCTCGTATAGCAGTAGTAGCAACAATAGCCATAGTTAGCTCTAGTAGCGTACTACCCAGTAGTGCGATTAATAGCCAGTTGTAGCAAGTAGTAGTAGCTTTGAAGTAGCTAGTAAGTAGCCAGTATCTCAGTAGTTGGGGTAATATTAGGGACTTTGTAGTTGTAGCCGATCATTAGTTAGTGGTAGTACCAGCAGTAGTTGCAGTGCAGAAGAAGTAGTATTCTGCTAGTAGCCTAGTTAGCCCGTAGTAGTAGCAGTAGTACTAATAATAGTCACAGTAGAAAGTTAGCAGTTGTCATTAGTCATTAGTAGCCTTTCGGTCGTCGAGTAGTAGTAGAAGCAGCAACTAGAAGTAGTGTGGCATCAGTAGTAGTAGTAGCAGTTGTTATCGTAGTTAGTAGTCGTAGTAGTAGCTTGTAGTAGTAGTACTTGTAAGTAGTTAGTTAGTAGTCTTTGGATGCCCGTTTGTAGTAGTAGTAGTATCATTAGTAGCATTTGTAGTAGTAGTAGTAGCAGCAGTTGCAGTAGTACTAGTTGTTGTAGTAGTAGTAGTGGTAGTTGTAGTCGTAGAAGTAATAGTAGTAGCAGCAGCAGCAGTAGTAGTAGTGGTAGTAGCAGTAGCGGCAATAGCGGTAGTAGTTTTAGTAGCAGAAGTAATGGTAGTAAAAATAGTAGTTGTGGTAGGAGTATTTGTAGTAGTAGTAGTAGTAGTAGTAGAAATAGTTGTAGTAATAGTAGTAGTAATACGAGTAATAGTAGTAGTAGTAGTGGTGGAATTAGTAGTAACAGGTGTTGTAGTAGTACAAGTAGTAGTAGCAACAGTAGTAGTAGTAGTAGTTGTTGTTGTTGTTGTTGTCGTGGTTGCCGCAATAGTAACAGTAGCAGTACTAATAGTTGTAGTAGAAGTAGTAGTAGTAGTTGTAATAGCAGTAGTAGTAGTAGTACTAGTAGTTGTAGTAGCAACTGTAGTAGTAGTAGTGGTAGTAGTAGTTATTGCAGTAGTAGTTGTTCTAGTCTTACTCCTACACCAGCTCCAACTACTTCCAATACTAGTTCTACTGCTACTTCTTCTACTTCTACTACACTTCCTTCAACTCCTACTGGAACTTCTACTCCAACAACTACTACTAATACTAGACCAACTACTACTCCTACTCCAACCCCTACTGCTACAACTACTCCTACTACTACTACTACCCCTTCTCCAACTACTACAACTCCTACTACTACCCCTACTCCATGTCCGAACACTACTGCTGCTACTACCACTACTATTACTACTAATACTACAATTACTACTACTACTACTACTACTACTACAACCACTGCTACTACCACTACTAGTACAATTACTACTACTACTGCCACTACTACTACTAATAATACTACTACTACTACTACTACTACTCCTTCTACTGCTACTGCTGCGACTATTACTACTACTACTACCACTACTACTACTACTACTACTTCTGCTACTCCTACTACTACTACTGCTACTACTATTACAACTCCTACTAATACTACTACTACTACTACTCCTACTACTCCTACTGGTTAGGCTACTACTACTCCTACTCCTACTCCTATTGCTACTACTACTCCTACTACGACTACGCCAACTCCAACTCCTATTCCTACGACTACTCCTACTAATTCTACTACACCTACTACCTACTAATCCTAACACTCCAATACTTTCTATGATTGCAACTCCTACTACTTGTACTACTACTACACTCCTATTACTACTGCTGCTGCTGCTGCTACTGCTACTACTACTGCTACTACTAGCACTGCAACTAGTACTACTTTTACTACTACTGCTGCTGCTGCTGCTGATGCTGCTAATAGTACTAATGCTACTACTTCTGTTACTACTACTCTTACTATTACTTCGCCTATTACTAGAACTACTACTACCACTGCAACTGCTACTACCACTACTACTATAGCGATAGCTCCCACTGCAACAACAACTACTACTGCTACTACTTCTGTTATTACTACTACTGCTCCTACACCATCGACTGTTACCACTGCTACTACAACAACTACAACTACTACGACAACTACAACTTCTACCGCAACTGCTACCACAGCTACCACAGCTTCTATAACAACTACTGCTACTGCTGTTGCTATTGCTATTACAACTACTACTCCTACTACTTCTACTACTTTAAGTATGAGTATTGCTACTGCTACTACTGCTGTTGCTACTATTACTACTATTACTTCCACTGCTACTACTAGTACTGCTGCAGCTACAACTACAACTACTACGACTACTACCATTGCTACTACTAGACCTACTACTACTGCTACTACTATTTCTGCTACAACTACTACTAGTGCGCTATAATAACAACAACAACTACTTCTACTACTACAACAACAACAACTACTACTACTTCTACTAGGGCTTCTACTATCACTACTACTCCAACTATTACCACTACTACTACTACTACAACTGCTACTACTCCTTCAACTCCTACTACTGCCGCAACTACTACTACTATGGCTACAACTACTTCTACTATTACTTCTACTACTACTCCTATTCCTGCTACTACTACAACTATTACAACAACTTCTACTACTACTAATGCTACTACTACTGCAATAGCTACTACTACTACTAACGCTACAAGTACAACTAGTTCTACTACTACTACTACTACTGCTGCTACTGCCACCACTACTACAACCACTGCTACTACTACTATACTGCTACCAGTACAATTGCTGCTACTAATGCCACTACTACAACTACTGCTAATACTACTACTGTTGCTGCTGCTCCTCCTAGTACTACTACTACTACTCCTACTCCAACTCCTCCTACTACTACTACTCTGACACCAACTTGTACTACTACTACTACTACAACAGCAATAACAACAACAACTACTACTGCTATTTTTAGTACCACTACTAATACTAATACTACTACTAGTACTACTACTACTACTACTACTACTACTACTACTACTACTACTACTGCTGCTGCTACTGCTACTACTACTAGTACCACTACTGCAAGTACCCCTACTCCTACTCCCAACTCCCAACTCCAACTATTATTGCTACTACTACTACTACTATTACTGCTACTACTGCTATTGCTGCTGCTGCTACTACTACTGCTACCATTAGTACTACACTACTGCTACTATTAGCACTACTGCTACTAATACTACTACTACTACTAATACTAAACCTACTCATACTCCTACTTCTACTCTTGCAACTAAAACTACTACAACCACTACAACTACAACAATAGCTATTACTACCACTACTGCTGCTACTACTACTATTACAACTGCTACTACGACTACTAGCTACTAGTACCACAACTAATCCTACTCCATCTCCTACTGCTACTACTACTCCTACTCGAACTCCTAGAGCTACTACTACTACTACTACTACTACTACTACTACTATAACAACAACAACTACTACTATTACTACTACTACAACAACAACAACAACTACTCCTACTATTAGTACTATTAATACTACTACAACTACTATTACTCCTATTACAATCACTTATACTACTACAAGTACTACTACTACTATTACTACTACTGTTGCTACTGCTGCTGCTACTACTACTACTACTACTACTACTGATACTACTATTACTACTCCTGCCACTATTACTGTTACTACTACAACTATTACTATTACTATTACTATAACAACTATTTGTACCAATACTACAACTATATACAACTACTACTACAACTGCTTCTGCTGCAGTTGCTAGTACTACTACTACTACTACTACTACTATTACTACTACTACTACTACTACTGCTGCTGCTGCTGCTGTTGCTACTACTACTACTACTACCACCACTACTACTACCACAATTCCTACTCCTACTCCTATTGCCACTACTACTACTACTGCTACTACTACAACTACAACTAATACTACTGCTGCTACTACTACTCCTACTCCTACTCCTACTACTACTCCCACTATTGCTTCTACTACTACTACTATTCCTACTTCAACTCCTATTGCTACTTCTACACATACTACTACTAGTACAACTACTGTTACTAATATTATTGACTACTATTGCTGCTGCTGCTACTACCACTACTACCAACACTACTACTCCTACTCCTCCTACTACTACTATTACAACTACTAATACGAATTTTACTACTAATTCTGCACCTACTACTACTACTCTGCTGCTGCTGCAATAATAACTACTACTACAAAAATAACTACTACTAGTACTACTATTATTAATACTACAACTACTAATACTAATATTACTAATACTGCTACTCCTCCCCCTCCTCCTCCTACTACTACTACTATTACACTTACTACTATTGCTACTACTACTTCTGCTACTGCAACTATTACAACTACTTATACAGCTACTACTATAGCTACTACCACTACTGCTCCTATAAGTACCACTGCAACCACTACTACGACTACTACAAATACTACTACTATTGTTGCTTGAACTACTACCTATGCTACTAGTACAACTGCAACTACTACTACTACTTCTACTACTGCTTCAACTACTACTTTTGCTACTAGTACAACTGCTACTACTGTTGCTGCTGTTGCTGCTACTACTACTACTACTACTACTACTTCTGCTACTAGTACAACAACTACTACTGTAATCGCTATTACTACTATTAGTACTAAGAGAAGTATTACTTCTAATACTACTTTTACTACTACTTCAACTACTAGTACTAGTACTAGTACTACAACTATAACTCCTACTGCTACTGCTACTGCTTCTACTACTACAACTAGTACTATTGCTACTACTACTGCTACTGCTACTACTGCAGGTCTTGCGGTTTCTACCACTACTACTAATCCAAAAACTCCTACAACTACTACTTCTACTACTATTATTGCTACTAATATTATTCTTACTACTACTACAACTACTTGTACTACTACTACTAGTCCTAACACTCCTACTACTACTTCTACTACTATTGCTACCGCTATTAATACTACTACTGCTGCTATTACTACTACTGCTACTGCTATTACTACTGCTACTACTACTACTCCTACTTGTACTACTAAAACTAATATTACTACTACTACTACTGCAACTAGTACTAGAACTACTGCAACTGCTATTACTATCGCTACTCTCCTAGTACTATTACATCAACTACACGTACAACTACTGCTCTATAGCTACTAAGCAGCTGCTGCTACAACTCTTGCTACAACTAGTAGTACTTCTATTTTTGCCGCTACTACTTCTGCTACTACTTCTAATATTATTACTAATACTACTGCTACTACGGCTACTATTACTACTATTAATAGTACTACTACTATTGTTGCAGCTCTTGCAGCTACTGAAGCTACTAATGCCACTACTACTGCTACTACTACTGCTATAACTATTGCTCGTGCCACGACTACTGCTAGTATTACTATTGCTACTACTAATATTACTACCACTACCGTTACTGCTACTACTACTACTAGTAGTAGTAGTACTGCTACTACAACTACTTCTGCTTCTGCTACTACTGCTACTAGCACTCCTGCTACTACTACTACTCCTGCAACTACAAATAATATGACTGCTGCTACTTCCGTTGCTACTGCTACTACCATGACTGCTACAACAACTACCACTATTACTACTACTGCTGCTACTACTACTACTAAAATAAGAACTACTACTACTTCTAATACCATTTCGACAACTATTCCTACTACTACACTAACGACTGCTACTCCTACCACTCTTACTATTGCTACTCCTAATACTACTACTACTGCTACCACTACTACTCCTACTTCCAACTCGAACTATGACTACTACTACTACTACTACAACAACTATTGTTGCTGTTGCTGCTAACACGAAATTTACTACTACTGCTGCTACTACTACTAGAAATACTACTACTACTACAACTACTATTACCACTACAATGACTTCTACTAATACCATTGCTATTACTACTACAACTACTAATTCTAATATTACTACAACTGCTAATCCTATTAGTACTAGTACTACTACTACAACTACAACACCTATTACTGGTGTTACTACTACTTCTGCAACTGCTACTACCACTATTGCTCCTGTTACTACTACTGCTACTACCACAACTACTCCTATAACTACCACTACAACTGCTACTACTACTACTTCTACTACTAATACAATTGCTACTACTACTGCTACTAATACTACCTCGACTACTACTGCTATTCTTACCCCTACTCCCACTACTACTACTACTCCTCCTACTACTACTACTACTACGGCCACTGCTATAGCTATGTGAACACCCATTGCTACTAATAATTGTATTACTACTACAACCCCTACCCCAACAACCATTACTCAAACTACTACAACTACAACTACTACTGCAACTACTACTACTCTTGTTACTACTACTACTACTCCTACTCCAACAACCACTACTACTGCACACTACTACTACTACTACTACTACTACTACTACTACTACTACTACTACTACTACTACTACTACTATTTCTATTACTACTATTGCTAATACTACTACTACTGTTACTTCTAATACTACTATTAATGCTAGTACTTCGACTACTGCTACCCCTACCACTAGTGCTACTACTACAACAATGACTCCTATAGCTACCGCTAATGCTTCTACTAGTACGACTACTACTACAGCTGCTGCTGCTGCGGCAGCTGCTACTGCTACTACTACTACAACTACTGCTACTCCTACTGCTACTACAACAACTACTACTACTACTTCGACTACTATTACTGTTGCTAGTACTACTACTACTGGTCCCACTGCCAATATAACTACTTCTCCAACGACAACAACAACACAACAAAAACTACTACTACTACTACTATGTCTACTATTTTAACTGCTGCTACTGCCACTCCTACTACTACCACTACTACTACTTCTCCTACTACTATTGCTACAACTATACTACTAGTAATGCTATTACAACTACTTTTGCTACTACTAGTACTACTACTAGTACTACTAGTCCTACAACAACAACTACTAGTATCACTACTTCTACAATGACTACTACTATGACTACACTACTGCTACTACTACTACTATGACTACTTCTACTTCTACAACTACAACTACAACTATAACTACTACTGCCTCAACCACTACTATAATAACTACTACTAGTACTACTTCTACTCCTACAATTATGACTATTACTATAACTAAGACTACTACTACTACTACTACTACTACTACTACTGCTACTACTACTTCAACTACTCCTATTGCTTCTACTACTACTACTAATATTACTACTACTACAGCTGCTACTACTACTATTACTACTACTACTACTACTATTGCTACTATTTCAACTACTACTCCTACTCGTACAACTACTAGTACTGCTGCTACTACTACTACTACTTCTACGACAACTACTACTTGTAATAGTCCTACTCGTTCTACTACTACTACTCCTATAACTACTACTACTCCCACTATAACTACTACTACTTCTTTCGCTACTACTACTACTACTTCTACTACTACTTTTAATACTACAACTCCTTGTGCTATTCCTACTACTACTTCCACTACTACTACTACTACTACTACTTCTACTAAAATGACTACAACTCCTCCTCCAACTACTACTAGTAATACAACCATTACTCCACCTACAACAAATACAACTATGACTCTTACACCTACTACTATTCCTACTGCTACTTTTGCTAATACTACTACTACTACAATAACTACTACTACTACTGTTGCTGCAACTACTATTATAGTTACTCCAACTATTGCTCCTACTATTGCTCGTTTTCCTACACCTACTCCTACTACTAATACAATTACTTCTACATCTACTACTACTAGTAGTACTACCAGCAGTACTACTACTACTGCAACTGCAACTACTATAACCACTGCTACAGCTACTGCTACTACGACCATGACTACTACAACTACTAATACTACTACTGTTGCAACTGCTGCTACTACTCATACTACTACTACTACTACTACTTCTATCACAACTACTACTGCTGCTACTACTACAAGTACTACTTCCACTACTACTACTACTACAAAAACAACTACCACATCTTCTAGCAATACTGCTATGACTACTACTACAACAACAACAACAACAACAACAACATCTACTACTACTACTACTACTACTACTAACACTACTACAACTATTACTACGACTACTGCTATTGCTGCTACTACAGCTGCTGCTACTTCTATTACTACCACTACTACTACTACCATAACAACAACAATAACTACTACTATCACTACTCCTACTCCTACTACTACTACTACTTCTCCTACTAATTCTACTACTACAACAACTACTACAGCTACTACTACCTATATCGCTAATGCTACTGCTACAACTACTTCTGCTACTTATGCTACTACTACTACTTCTACTAATGCTGCTACTGCTACAATAATAACTACTACTACTACTACTACTACTACAACAACAACAACAACTACTACTACTACTCCTATTGCTACTACTAATACAACACTATTGTTTCTCCTACTACCACTATTGCTAGTACTACTACTACTACAGCTACTACTACTACTACTACTAGTGCCATGACTACTACTAATGCTATCGCTGCTATAACTACTGCAGTTACTACTACAACTATTGCTATTACGGCTACTACTACTACTACTAAGGCTGCTATGGCTACTACTGTTACTACTATCACTACTTCTACTATGACCACTACTATGACTACACTATTGCTACTTCTACTACTACGGCTACTTCTACTTCTACTACTACTACTACTACAACAACTACCACTACCTCAACTACTACTACTACTACAACTACTACTACTAGTACTACTACTCCCACAACTAAGACTATTACTATAACTAATACTACTACAACAACAACTACTACTACTACAACAACTACTCGTACTGCTTCCACTGCTACTCCTACTAATAATACTACTGCTACTACTACTATTTCTACTACTACTACTACTGGTGCCACTACTTCAACTACTACTCCTATGCGTACTACTACTACGACTGCTGCTGCTGCTGCTACTACTTCTACGGCCACTACTACTTCTACTACACCTACTCTTCCTACTACAACTACTCCTACAACTACTACTACTGCTACTCCTTTTGCAACTACTACTTCTTCTTCTGCTACTACTACTACTGCTTCTACTACTACTTCTTCTAATGCTACTACTCCTTGTGCTACTCCTACTACTACTTCTACTACTACTACTACTACTATTACTGCAATGACTACAACTCCTCCTCCTCCTCCTACTGCTACTAATATTACCATTACTCCACCTACTACTAATGCAACTATTACTCCTACACCTACTACTATTCCTACTACTACTTTTGCTAATACACAACTACTACTTTAACAATTACTACTACTACTACTATTGCTGCAACTACTGCTACAGCTACTCCAACTACTGCTTCTACTACCGTTCCTCCACCTACACCTACTCCCACTTCAAATACTACTACTACTACTTCTACTACCTCTAATAATACTACTACTACTGCAACTACTACTACTACAACCATGGCTACTGCTATTACTACTACCACTGCTGCTGCCACTACAACTATGACAACTACAACTACTAATACTATTGCTGCTACAACTGCTACTGCTACTCATACTACTACTACTACCACTACAACAACTACTACTACTACCACTACAACAACAACTACTACTACCACCATAACTGCTATTGCTGCTACGACTACTACTAATACTACTAACACTATTACTACTTCTGCTAGCACTATTGTGATGACTACTAATACTACTACTACAACTACTACAACAACAACAATAATACTACTACTACTACTACAAACACTGCTAGTACAAAAACTTCTACTTTTACTACTGTAGCTACTGCTCTTCTGCTACAACAACAATAGCAAAACAACTACTACTACTATAACAATAGCAAATAACAATGCGAGTACAACAACTTCTACTGTTACTGCTACAGTTACTTGTACTACTATCGCTACTATTGCTTCTACTGCTACTACTACTACTAGAGCAAGTGCTACTGCTACTATTACTGTAACAACAACAACTACTACAACTATTACAACTACCACTACTACTACTACAACAAACACAATGACTACAACTATGACTACCACTACTACTACCACCATTACACCTCCTACTGCTCCTACTACTACTATGACTATTGCTACTATTACTGCTACTATTACTTCCCTAACTACTACTACTACTGTTACCACTACTACATCTACTACAAGTACTACTGCAACTACTTCTACTACTACTTCTACAACTGCTACTACTGCTACTGCTACAACTACAACAACATCAACAACAACTACTACTGCTGCTGCTGCTGCTGCTACTCTAATGCTACTAGTACTACCTCTACTAATACTACCTAAACTGCTATTTCTTGTACTACTACTATGACTACTGTTGCTACTATTACTACTAATACTACAAGAACTACTGCTACTAGTACTACTTCTACACCTACTACTACTGGTACTACTACTACTGCTACTACTACTACTACCATTGCAACAACAACCACTACTACCGCTGCTGCTGTTGCTGCTGTTACTACTACTGCTACAACTATCGATACTACTACTACTAGTACTGCTTCTACTGTTACTACTAGTACTGCTACTCCTAGTACTACTACTACTACTACTACTACAACAACTATTACTACTACTACTAAGACTACTACTACTACTACTTCTTCTACTATTGCTAGTACTAGTACAACTAATTCTACTACTACTACTATTACTACTACAACTACTACCACAATAACAACAATAATAACAACTACTACTATAACTTCTCCTACTACTTCTTCTACTACTACTACTACTACTATGGCAACTACTACCACTATCCCTATTGCTGCTGCTATTACTACTTTTGCTACTATTGCTACTGCTCCTGCTTCGATTAATACTACTACTGCTACAACAATATCTACTACCACTACAGCTACTGTTGCTACTACTACTATAGCAACTATTGCTACTACTACTACCCCTATCGCTACTACTAGTACTCCTACTACTACTGATGTTGCTACTGCTTCTACTCCAACATCTACTGCTACTACTACTACTACCACTACTACTACTATTACTGCTTCTAGTACTACACTATCGCAACTACTACTACTACTAATACTACCACTACTAATAGTATTGCTAGTGGTAGAAGTAGTAGTGGTAGTAATGGTAATAGTAGTAGAAGTGGTAGTAGTAGTAGTAGGCAATGTTATTGTAGTAGTGGTAGTAGGAGTAGTGGTACTAGTAATAGTAGGAGTAGTAGAAGTAGCTGTAGTAGTTGCAGTAGCAGTAGTAGCCATAGTAGTAGTACTACAAGAAGCAGTAATAGTAGCAATAGAAGTAGCAGTAGTAGTAGCAATAGTAGTAGTTGTAGTAGTTGCAATAGCAGTAGTAGTAGATGTAGTAGTAGTAGGAGCAATAGTAGTAGCAATAGTAATAGTAGCAATAGTAGTAGCTGCAGTAATAGAAGTTGTAGTAGTAGTAGTAGTTATTGTAGTAGAAATAGTAATAGTAGTTGTTGTGCCAATAGCAAAAGTCGCAACAGTAGTAGTAGTGGTAATAGCAGCAGTAGCAGTAGTAGTAGCAAAAGTAGCAGTAGCAGTATTATTAGTAGCAATAGTAGTAGTAGTAGAAGTAGGAGTTATTGTGATAGTAGTAGTAGTAGTAGCAGCAGCTACTGCTATAGCAGTAGTATTGGTAGTAGTACTAGTAACAATAGTAGTAGTAGGAGGAGGAGGAGAAGTTGTAGTAGTATTAGTAATATTAGCAATAGTAGCAACAACAGTAATAGTTATAGTAGCGGTAGTAATAGTAGCAATTGCACTAGTAGTAGCTGTTGCTGTAACAGTAGTAGTTGTAGAAATAGTAGTAGTAGTAGAAGCAGCAGCAATAGTAGTAGTAGTTGTTGTAGTAACAATACTAGCAGTACTAAGATTAGTAGTAGGAGTAGTAGTGTCTGTAGTAGTAGTAGCTAGTAGTAGGTGTAGTAGTAGTAGTAATAGAAGTTGTTGTTGTTGTTGTAGTAGAAGTTATAGTAATATTAGTAATAGTAGTAGTTGTCATTGTCGAAGTAGTTCGAGTAGTATTAATAAGGGTAGTAGTAGAAATAGTAGGAGTAGTAGTAGGGTTACTAGTAGAAATAGTAGGAGTAGTAGTAGGAGTAGTAGTCGAAGTAGTAGTAGTAGTAGGAGTGGTAGTAGTAGTAGTAGTAGCGGTAGTAGTAGTTGTTGTAGTAGGAGTAGGAGTAACAGTAGTTGTAGTAGTAGTAGTATTAGTAGTAGTTGTAATACTAGTAGTAGTAGTTGTAGTAGTAGTAGTAGTAGTAGTAGTAGTAGTAACAGTAGTTGTAGTAATAATAATAGTAGTAATAGTAATAATAGTAGTACTATTAATATTAATAGTAGTATTTATAGTTGGTGTATTAGGAGGAGTAGTAGTAGTTGAAGAAGTAGTAGTAGTAGTAGTAGTAGTAGTAGTAGTAGTAGTAGTAGTAGTAGTAGTAGTAGTAGTAGCAACAATAATAGTAGTAGTTATGGCAGTAGTAGTAGTAGTAGTAGAAGTTGTAGTAGTAAAAATGGTTGTCGCAGTATTAGTTGTACTTATAGTAGTAGGAGTAGTAGTAGTCGGGGTTGTAGAAGTAGCCCTATGCATTGCAAGAGTAGTAGTTGTAGTAGTGCTAATAGCTGAAGCAGTAGTAGCAGTAGTAGCAGCAGCAGTAGGAGCAGTAGTAGCAGTAGTAGTAGTAGTTATAGTAGCATTAGTAGTAGCAATTGTAGTTATAGTAGAACTAGTTATAGCGGCAACAGTAGTAGTAGTAGTAGTGTTGTAGAAATAGTAGTTGTAGTTGTCATAGTAGCAGTCATAGAAGCAGTAGTAGTAGTAGTAATAGTACAAGTTCCAGTTGTCAATGTAGCTATTATTGTTGTGGTAGTCAAAGTAGTAGAAGTAGTAGTAACTATAGCAATAGCAGTAGTCCTAGTGGTAGAAGTTGTAGTAGTAGAAATTGTAGTTGTTCTAGTAATAGTAGCAGTGGTTGTAGTGGTAGTTGTTCAAGCAGTAGAATCGGTGGCAGGAGTAGGAGTGGTAGTTGTAGTTGTAGTAGTAGTAGTAATAAAAGTAGTAATAGTAGTAATAGTAGTTGTAGTCATAGTAGTGGTAGCAGTAGCTGTCACAGTTGCAGTAGTAGTAGCAGTAGTTGTAGTCATTATAGCAGTAGCAATAGTATTAACAGTAGCAGTAGCAGAAGTAGTAGTAGTAGTAAACATAAGTAGTTATAGCAGTAGCAATAGAAGTAGTAATAATAGTAGCAACATTAATAGTAGTAGTATTAGTAGTAGTAGTGGTAGTTGAATTAGTAGTAGTAACAGAAGTAGTAGGACTAGTTGCAGTAGTAGTAGTAGTAGTACTAGTCATAGTAGTAGTTGTTGTCGTAGTAGTTGCAGCAGTATCAATAGTTGCAGTAGTAGCAGTTATTGTAGTTGTCGCAGTTGTAGTAGTAGTAGTAATAGCAGCAGTATGAGTAGAAGTAGTAGTAGTTAAACTAGTAGTAATAGTAGTAGTACTAGTTGTGGTAGTAGTAGAAGTAGTAGTAGACACATTAGTAGTGGTGGTAGTAGCAGCAGGAGTAGTATTAGTAGTAGTAACAAAAGTAGTATTTGCAGTAGCAGTAGGAGTAGTAGTAGTTGCAGTAGCAGTAATAGTAGTTGTAGTAGTGGTATTAGCAATGTTAGTAGTAGAATTTGTTATTGTTTGAGAAGTTGAAGTAGTAGTAGCAGAAGTAGTAGCTGTAGAAGCAACAGTAGCATTAGTAGAAGTATTAGTAGTAGTAGTAGTAGTAGCAATAGTAGTAGTTGTAGTAGTAGTAGTAGTAGTAGGAGTGTTAGTAGTAGGAGAGTTAGTAGTACTTGTTATTATTGGAAATGTAGTAGTAGTGGTATTTGTAGAAGCAGTAGCTGCATAGGTGCAGTAGTAGCAGTAGTAGTAGTAATAGTAATAGCAAAAGTTATAGCAGAAGTAGTAGTTGTAGGAGTAGCCGCAACAACAATAGTAGCAGAAGTGGTAGTAGGAGTAGTAGTATTATTAGTAGCAGCAATGGTATTAGTAGTAATAGTCATGGTAGAAGTAGCATTAGCAGCAGCAGCAGTTGTTGTTGTTGCAGTAGTAGTTCTTGTAGTAATAGTAGTTGTTGTTGTTATGGTTGTAGCAGCAATATTAGTAGCAATTGTAGTAGAAGTAGTAGTAGTAATAGCAATAGTAATAGTAGTAGTAGTTATTATTATAGTAATACAAGTAGTAGTAGTAGCAACAGTAGCAGCAGTAGTAGAAAAATTAGTAGTAGTAGTAGTAGTAGTAGTAGTAGTAGTAGTAGTAGTAATAATTGTAGTAGCAGAAGAAGTAGTAGTTGTAATAGTAGTAGTAGTTATAGTAACAGCAGTAATAGTAGTAGTTGAAGTAGTAGTAGCAGTAGTTGTAGTTGCAGAAGAAGTAGTACTAGTTGTAGGAGCAGCAGCAGTAGCAGCTGTAGAAGCAGTAGTAGCTGCATTAGAAGGAGCAGCAGCAGCAACAGTAGTTGTTGTATTAGTGGTACAAGCAACAACATTAGAGGTAGAAGTAGCAAAAGTTGTAGCTGTAGTTGTAGTTGTAGTAGCAGTATTAGTAGCTGTAGTTGTAGTTGTAGTAGCAGTATTAGTAGCAGTAGTACTAGCAGCAGTATTAGTTGTAGCAGCAGCAACAGCAGTAGTAGTAGCAGCAGTTGCAGTTGTTGTAGTAGTAGTAGTAGTCACAGCAATGACAACAACAGTGGTAGTAGTAGTAGTAATAGCAGTAGCGGCAGTAGTAGTAGCAGTAGTTGCAGCACTAGCAGTTGTAGTAGTAGTGGTAACAGTAGTAGTAGTAGTAGTAGTAGTAGTAGTAGAAGTAGCAGTAGTAGTTGTAGTAGTAGTTGTATCAGTTGCAGAAGCAATAGTCGTAGTAGTAGCAATAGCCGTAGTAGTAGCAGTAGTGAGATCTATAATGGTAGTAGTTATATTAGAAGTTATACCAGTAGCAATAGTAGCAGTAGTAGTTGTTGTAGAAGTAGTAGCCGTAGGGGTAGTAGTAGCACTAGTAGACTAGTAGAAGCAATAGTTGTAGCAGTAGTTGGAGTAGCAGTAGTATTAGTTCTACTTGTGGTGGTAGTAGAAGTAGTACCATTAGTAGTAGTAGTAGCAGTAGGAGTAGTTGTAGTAGTAGTAGCAGTTGTAGTAGCCTCAGTAGTAGTGGTAGTAGTTGTTGCACTAGTGGTAGTTGTTGTACTAGTTGCAATAGTAGTAGTAGTAGTAGTAGTTGTAGTAGTAGTAGTAGTAGTAGTAGTAGTAGTAGTAGTAACAACAATAAGGGTAATTGTACAAGCAGTAGTAGTAGCAGTCGAAGTAGTGGTAGAAAAAGTAGCAGCTGTAGTGGCAACAATAGTGGCAGTAGTGGTAGTACTAGTAGCAGTAGCTGTAATAGTAGTAGTAGTAGTAATATTAGCAGTCGTTGTAGCGATAGTAGTAGTAGAATTAGTTGTAGCAGTAGTAGCAGCCATAGCAGCAACATTAGTAGTAGTAATAGTAGTAGCAGGAGTCATAGTAGTAGGAGAGGTAGTAGTACTTGGTATTGTTGCAAACATAGTAGTAGTAGTTGTTGTTGAAGTAGTTGTAGTTGTATTAGTAGTTGTAGTTGTATTAGTAGTTGTAGTCATTGTTGTCGTTGTAATAGCAGTAGTTGCAGCAGAAGTAGTAAAAGTAATTGTAATAGTAGTTGTATAGTAGCAGTAGTAGAAGTAGTAGGAGTGTAGTAGAAGTAGTAGTAGAAGTAGCAGTAGTAGTAGCAGTGGAAGTAATAGTAGTAGTAGTAGTTACTATTGTAGTAGTAGTAATAGTAGTAGAAGTTGTGGTAGTAGCAGTAGTCGTAGCATTTGTAGTAGCAGCAGCAGCTGCGGCAGTAGTAATAGTAGCAGCACAAGTAGTTGCAGAAATTGTAGTAGTAGAAGTAATCACAATAGTAGTAGTAGTAACAGTAGCAGTAGTAGTTGCAGTGGTGGTAGTAGTTGTAGTCATAGTAGTAGCAGTCGTAGTAGTTGTAGTGGTAGTGGTTGCAGCAGCTACAACAACAACAGTATTAGTGTCGGTAGTAGTATTGCTAGTAGTAGTAGTAATAATAGTAGTAGTAGCAACAACAATCGTAGTAGTAGTAGAATTAGCAGTAAAAGTAGTAGCTATTGTACTAGTAGAAGTTATAGTAGATGAATTAGCTGTAGTAGCAGTAGTAGATATAGTAGTAGTCGAAGCAATAGTAGTAATAGTAGTAGAAGAATCAGTGGTAGTCCTAGCAGTTTTAGTAGTAGTATTTACAACAGTAGTAGCAGCAGCAGCAACATTAGTGATAGTAATAGTATAACTAGCAGCAGTAGTAGTAGTAGCAGCAGTGCTAGTAGTAGCAGGAGTTGTAGTAGCAGTGTTAGTAGCAGCAACAGTAGTTGTCGCACTTGTACGAGTAGTAGTAGTTGTATCTATAGAAACTGCAATAGCAAAATTAGCAGTAGCAGTAGTAGTAGCAGGAGTAGTAGAAGTAACAATAGTAGTAATGATAGTCTTACCAGTTGTAGTAGGTGCAGTTGTAGTAGTAGTAGTAGTCATAGTGGCATTCGTAATAGTAGTAATAGTAGTAGTAGTAGTAGTAGTAGTAGTCTTGCTAGTGGTAGTAGCAGTAGTAATAATAATAATACTAGTGGAAGTAGTAGTAGTAGTAGTAGTAGTAGTAGGAGAAGTTGCAGTAGTAGTGACAGTAGTAGTAGCAGTAGTAATAGTAGTGGTAGTAGTACTAGTAGTAGTAGTAGTATTGGAAGTAGTAGCACTAATACTAGCAGTAGTAGCACTAGTAGACGTAGTCGTAGCAGTAGTAGCAATAGTAGTAGCAGTAGTATTAGCAGTAGTAGTAGTAGTAGTAGCAGTAGTATTAGATGTAGTAGTAGCAGCTGCAATTGTAGTAGCAGCAACAACAATACTAGCTACAATAACAGAAATAGTAGCAGTAGTTGCTATAGTTACAATACAAGTAGTAAGAGTAGTAACAGTAGCGGCAATAGCAGGCGTACTAGCAGCGGTACTGGTAGTAGTAGAAGTAGTAGCAGTTGTAGCAATAGTAGTATTAGTGGAAGCAGCAATAGTATTAGTGGTAATAGTGGTGGTAGCAGCAGCAGAAGTAGTAGTAGTAGTAGTAGCAGTAGAAGTAGTTGTAGTAGTAGTACCAGTAGTAGTAGTAGCAATGATGTAGCAGTAGTTTTAGTAGTAGTTGTGACAAATATAGTAGTCATTGTAGCAACAGTAGTAGTAGTAGTATTATTAGTCGTAATAGTAGTATTAGTAGTAGTATTATTAGTATTAGTAGTAGTAGTTGTAGTGGAAGTCATAGTAGTAGTAGTTGTATTAGCAATAGTAGCAACAGCAGTAGTAGTTGTAGTCATAGCAATAATAGTAGCAGTAGCAGTAGTAGTAGTAGCAACAACAACAACAGTAGTAGTAGTTGCAGAAATAGTAGTAGTAGTAGAAGCAACAGCAGTCGTAGTAGCAATAGTAGTAGTAGCAGTAGCAACAGTAGTAGTAGTCGTAGTATAGTAGCAGTAGTATTAGTAATAGTAGTAGTAGCAGTAGAAGTTGTATTAGTAGTAGTAAGAGAATAGTAGTTATTGTTGCAGCAAAAGTAGT
>RXID01022418.1:0-60000 GCA_005019695.1 Trichopus zeylanicus subsp. travancoricus
GTGTTTTCTGTTTTCAAACGGTGGAAAAATTCAGTTGAAAAAAGGACTGGCAGAAAAATCAAATATCTCAGAAGTGATAATGGCGGAGAGTACAAATCAACAGAGTTTCTCAAATTCTGTGAAGATGAAGGCATCAAGCGTCACTTTACCATCCCAGGAAAACCTCAACAAAACGGTGTGGCTGAAAGGATGAACAGAACCTTGTTGGAGAAAGCACGTAGTATGCTCAGTACAGCTAATCTTTATAAAGATTTTTGGGCAGAAGCAGTCAATACAGCATGCTTCATTGTGAATCGCTCTCCTCAAAGAGCCATTAATTGCAAGACTCCTGAAGAGGTATGGACTGGTCAACCTGCAAATTATTCTTCTTTAAAGATTTTTGGTTGCTCTGCTTATGTGCATGTTGTCAAGGATAAGTTAGATGCACGTTCCAAAAAGTGTATTTTCTTGGGTTATGCCAAAGGCGTCAAAGGCTATCGTTTGTGGGATCCTACTATTTCAAATATAATTATTGAGAGAGACATAGTATTTGATAAAAGTGGTATGCTAAAATCTCTCAAGAAAGATCCCAATGATATAATGCAAGTGGAGGTGGAGCATGTAATTCCTTCAGAAGAAGATATTCAGGGTATGCCCAACTCTCAAGAAAATCTTAAGAATCAAATTTCTGAAAAGACTCCACTTCGCAGATCTCAAAGAAAAATAAAGCCACCTGAAAGGTATGGTTTTGAAGATATGGTAGCTTTTGCTTTAGTTACTAACAATGGTGATCCTTCCTCCTATAAAGAAGCAGTGCAGGATAAGAATTCTTCTCAGTGGCAAGTTGCTATGAATGAAGAGATGGATTCTCTTCAAAAGAACCATACTTGGAATCTGATGAAATTACCAAAAGGTAAAAGAGCAATTGGTTGCAAGTGGGTATTTCGAAAGAAAGAGGATTTCTCTGAGATAGATGGTGTTAAATTCCAGGCCCGTTTAGTTGCAAAAGGGTATTCACAAAAGGAGGGTATTGACTTTAATGAAATTTTCTCTCCTGTGGTTAAACACACATCTATTCGTTTTCTACTTGCTTTAGTTGCTTTTCATAATCTTGAGTTAGAACAGCTTGATGTCAAAACTGCCTTTCTGCATGGAGAATTAGAAGAACACATTTTTATGCAACAGCCTGAAGGGTTCATCCAAGAAGGCAAAGAAAATTTTGTTTGCAAGTTGAACAAATCACTTTATGGTTTGAAACAGTCTCCAAGGCAATGGTATAAAAGGTTTGGTAGTTTTATGTTGGGTCAAGATTTCATCCACTGCAAACATGATTGCTGTGTTTATTTTAAGATGCATGCCAATAACTCATTTATTATATTGCTTCTTTATGTTGATGATATGCTTATCGCTACTCAAGACATATCTCTACTGAATGATTTAAAGTTTAAAATGAAAAAGGAATTTGAGATGAAAGATTTAGGTGCTACAAAGAAGATTCTCGGTTTGGAGATTGATCGAGATCGAAAGCATGGAAAATTTTGGCTCAAACAGAGTAAGTATCTCGAGAATATTTTTCTCCGTTTGGACATGCAGAATTCAAATCCGTCAGTACTCCTTGGCATCTCACTCAAGCTTCAGCTCAACAATGTCCTTCTACAGATGAAGAGCATGCATACATGGAGAACATCCCATTTACAAGTGCTGTTGGAAGTCTAATGTATGCTATGATATGCACAAGACCTGATATTGCACAAGCAGTCAGCGTTGTTAGTCGTTACATGGAAAATCCAGGAAAAGAGCATTGGCAGGCCATGAAATGGCTATTAAGATATATTAAAGGTACTCTTAATATTGGTTTATGTTTCGACAGGAACACAGTGCAAGAGGCCAAACTTATTGGCTATGTCGATTCAGACTATGCTGGAGACCTTGATCGACGCCGATCCCTCACTGGTTATCTTTTCACTCTTTGTGGAGGACCTATTAGTTGGAGGTGTACCTTACAGTCAATTGTAGTATTATCTACAACAGAGTCTGATATATGGCAGCTACAGAAGCCGTCAAAGAAGCCCTATGGCTAAAAGGTTTGGCAAGTGAAATTGGTTTTTCTCAACATGTTCTTCCTATTTTTTGTGACAGTCAGAGCGCCATACACCTTGTGAAGAACCAAATGTATCATGCCATATCAAAGCATATAGATGTCTGATTTCATTTTATTCGAGATATTATTGAAGACGGTGAGATTTTTTTACAAAAGATTCATACTTCAAGAAATCCTGCAGATATGTTGACGAAGGTGATTCCGATTGATAAGTTCAACCTCTGTTTGGACTTGATCAATATTCAAGATCGTTGATCCTATCCCAGGAGGTAATGGTAAAGACATCTATTGAAGATTCAAATTCAGAGAATAAGATGATTCGAGCTAAGGTGGAGATTGTTGGCTTTATGGTGTCTCGAATCCGGATTTTCCGGATAGTCTTAATTATATTAATGGGCCTAATCCTTATCTAGATTTATCTTCTAGAAGTCTTAAATTAGTAGAAGTCTTATTTGAGTCAGTCTTCTCTTTTGACTCAAACATCATTAGGCCACATCTATAAATACACCATTGATGTAAGGGTCTCAAGAGATAGAAAATAGAGAGTGAGAGTTGGTGATATTGGAGTTTCGTCTCCGTCGTTGTAATCTTCTCTTTTCTCTTCCTCATCAATACAATATTCTCTGGATCGTCTTCCCACATATATCTCTTGTGTACTATCTTTTCATCTTTTCTGTTCTTCCTCTATATTGTGAATTGTGGTGGACATCGATATTTTCCGCAACAGAACCCAACATGAGAGTTTCTTCTTATCCAACTCCTTGTGAATGAAACAATTCATTCAATAGTTTTAAACAAATAGTATTATATAAAATACTATTATAAAATATTTAGATATGTATTTTATAATACATATTTATAATATAACATATAATAAATAATGCACTAAATCACTAAACTAAGTAATGTGTTTGATATTGAATTTGTTTAACTATCTATATATACAATCAAGATACAAAGCTAGATTTATATATTTATCTATAAATCTAGATAGAGGTATAGGTAATTTTTTTTTGTTTTATAATTATAACTATAATGATTATAATGATTTTTTTTTTATTCTTATTGAACTATGCCAAACAAAAAATATTGTAATTCAATAAATAAATGTTTCACGGACGAATATTGACTCTTTTTCATTTGTAGGTTGTTCAATCCATAACCTCTTAGAATAAATCAATTTGTTCTTGGTTCGTTCTGCCATCCTGCTCCATGAATCATTAGGATTCTATTTAAAACCAATACTAATCCTATGCAGTCACAGGTTCCACCTTTCCTATAGGTTCTCCATTAATGGTTAGGTCTGAACTCTACAATGGAGCTCTCAACAAAAATTTATTTTTGAGTCAATCTTCTTAGTTTCTATTAACTCCAAACTCTTTATTATCTTATACATTATAGTATTGTATTATTTTTTAGAGTATTATTTTTTTATATATATTTATATATTTATATATTATTATATATTATTATATACTATTATATTGAATTTTATATTTAATATTGATGCTTTATCACATTGCATTTCTATAAGATATGAGATAATTCATAGACCATACATATTGTAATCATATATCATTGGTTTTTTTTTTGTTTTCTCTTTCTATCATCTTTCATTTATCCACATCCCCTTATTTGTGTTTTACAACTCATAATTAGATTTTTTATGTTATGGGAGAAATTTCAGTTGCTACAAGTATATGATTGATCTAGTCATATAGTGACTATTTCTTGGGATCTCAAAAATATGAAGCAATAAGTTGGTTTTTTTATATATTATTAATAGTTATTGAGTTTAGAGTGGGGTTCAACAATCTATGGAATCCTAACCCAACTTTAGACTTTAAACTTACTTTAAAGGAGTCACACACTACGCATAGCAATTTTACTCTAAAAAATGGTCAATCAAATTTTTATTCAACCCTATAGAATTAGAGAATTAGAATTGAATTGCTATTTTTGCTTGATATTTCATAAATGAAAGAAGTAGTTAATAAATGAAAGAACAAATTTGTTTCTATTGCTAGACACTAGTCAGAACTAGAATAGCAAAACAAATAAAGAAAGGTCCATTAGTCCTCATCTACAAATATCCAAATTTTAACGCCTAATACTCCATAGATAGTTCGAATTGTATAGGAACAATGATCAATTTTAGCACGAATTGTTGGTAGAAGAACCCTCCCTTCTCTGATCCATTCGACACGTGCAATTTCTTTTCCGTCGATACACCCTACGATTTACACTTGAATTCCTTTTGTGTCCATTTGTTCAGTTAATTCAATCACCTTTTTCAATGCCTTTTTAAATGAAACTCTATTTTTAAATTGTAAAGCTATATATTCTACAAGAATATTGGGTTGTCTATAAGGTTTTTCAACTTTTGTGAGAGTAATGTTGATTCTTGGGTTTTCAAAAAGAATCTCCTTTTGTAGATTTATTTGTAATCCTGCAATTCCTTGCGTTCAACCTTCTATCAACAAATAGGGGAATCCAATATATATTATTATCTGGATCAAATCGATTTTTTTTTAATTCCTATACGTGCAATTCCTTCAAAACTTGAGGGTATTCTCTTTTTTTTATACATAGTTCTTGATACAATTTCGTATCTTTACATGTTCTTATAGCCCCACAGAAATTTTTTTTGGTTTGCACAACCAAAAAGAATGATGACTTTGGGTTGTACCAAGTCTGAAACCAAGTGGATTTATTTTTTGTCCCATAATTTTTTCTAAATAGAAATCTAAGATTTATTTCAATTTATTTTTCAATACAATTGTTATATGACAAGTAGGTCTTTTTAAAGGATAACTGAGTCCTTGAGCTCTAGGTCTTAACATTTTTAGAATAGCACCTCCATTGACTTCGGCTTTACTAATAAATTAATCAGCTTTATTCATGTTCACATTATGATTTGTGTTTGCTTTTGCGGAATAAAGCAATTTTAAAATGAAAAAAGATGCTCGATAAGGTATGAGTTCCAGTATCATAAGTGCTTCTTCATTGGAACACCCTCGAATTTGGTCAATTATTCTTTGAGCTTTGAAAACAGACAAACATATATGTTGGGCTAAAACCTTAACTTTTGTACTTGAAGTTGAGTTCTTTATCTTTATCATAAGGCTATCTCCTACGAATGAATGATAACTACTTTTGCTACTTTACTAAAATAGAAAATAAAAATGAAAAAATTAATGACGAGATTTATTATCGTTTCTTGCATGTCTCATGAAAGTCAGAGTAGGGGCAAATTCTCCCAATTTGTGAGCTACCATCTGATCTCTTATATAAATAGGTAAATGTTCTTTTCCATTATAAATGGCAATTGTATGTCCAATCATTGCGGGTATAATGGTAGATGCTTGAGACCAAGTTACTATTATTTCTTTCTCCTCCCTCATGTTGAGTTTTTCCACTTTTCCCGATAAATGATTAGCTACAAAAGGATTTTTTTAGTGAACATGTCACAACATATTGCTCCTTTATTTTACATTTTAAACTATGTTCAATATCTCGATCTAATAAGGTAAGAATAAATACAATAATGATGAATGGAAAAAAGGGAAAATCTTTTAGCTAGATAAGGGGCGGATATAGCCAAGTGGATCAAGGCAGTGGATTCTGAATCCACCATGCGCATGTTCAATTCCCATCATTCGCCCATCACATTATTGCAAATTCCAAAAATTTGATTTTCAATATTCCTATTTACGGCGACGAAGAATAAAACTATCACTATATTTTTTTTCCTTTTCCTACTTCTTCCAAGTACAAGATAACCCCAAGGGGTTGCGGGTTTTTTTCTACCAATAGGGGCTCTTCCTTCACCACCCCCATGGGGGTGGTCTAAATGGTTCATAACTATTCCTCTAACTATAGGGCACTTACCTAGCCAACACTTAGATCCGGCTCTACCCAAAATTTTTTGGTTCACCCCAATATTACCCACTTGCCTAACTGTTGCTAAGTAGTTTTTGGATATCAAACGGACCTCCCTAGATGGTAACTTTTTGGATACCAAATCACTCATGTTATGATCTTCTACATCCTAGGTCTCCCCGTTCCGTCATTTGGCTTATGTTCTTCATGTAGCATTTAGACCAAATGACTCTATGAAATTACGTTGCTACTTCTATATATCACGTGTAACATAGGAGACATCTCTATTTTTTCCCCCAGGATCTTTCTAATTACCGCTGCTTAGCTTTCAATTTGCCTCTGACCATCAAATTAAATGGGAATAACCCATCCTCCTCTCTTTGAAAGATGGGTGTTTCCCATTCTGTGCGTGTTTTAAATAGTTTTGTTTTCTCCATATTACCATATCTCTAGTTTCAGTAATTTTCTATGAGGAACTATTGAACTCAATCACTTGCTACAATTACTCAATAGTTTTATGTTGATGTCTATCCCGTAGAGGTACTCAAATTGGATTAGTGATCGATTTCTAGGTTTCGTCGTAAACCTAATTGGTTACTTCCAATTACATAAATCAATAGTTCAAACTGCACTCAAAGGTAGGGCACTTTCCATTAATATAGGAACTTCTGTACTAAAAAGAATGGTATCTCCAATTATAGCCCTTCTGGGATGTCAAATATATCTCTTCTCACCATCCCCAAAGTGTATGAGACAAATGTATGCATTTCAATTTTGGGTCATATTCTGTAATTACAATTCTACCAGATATGTCTTTTTCATTCAATCGAAAATCAATTTTATGGTATAGACACTTATGACCACCCCCTCTATGTCCTCCATTAATGATTCCTCTGGCATTACGACCTTTACCACAATGATGTTGTCCATAGATCAAATTATTTCATAGATTGGATTTCACTTGACTGTCTACGGTTCCATTGCGTGTGCTCGGGGTAGAAGTTTTGTATAAATGTACCACCATGTTATTAATTATTTTCCTTTAAGTTCTTTTCTCTATAAGAGGTGGAATATAATAACTCGGTTGAAGCGTAATGATATACATCTATAATGCATTGTATGTCCCATAATAGGTCCCATTCTTCTACCCTTTCCGGGGAGTCGATGACTATTCATAGCTATTACCTTGACACCAAAGAAGAGTTTGACCCAATGCTTTATTTCTGTCCTAGTTGATCCTAATTGGACATTATAAGTATATTGATTATTCCCAATAACTGAATACTTTTTTCTATAAATACTGCATATTTGATTACATTCATAAATCCATTTTCTTCCCTATGAGTTCCAGTATCGATAAGAATTCTAGTTCTTATTGTTCATATGTTATGGTATGAATATACCAATTTGTTATGTATGGATAATGAGATTCCATTGATACAGAGCTAATTCCAATAGACTTATTGAACATTCCCATTGGCATGCATCCAGCAGGAATTGAACCTACGAATTTGCCAATTATGAGTTGGGCACTTTAACCAAATTCCAATTGAAATGAAATCTTTAGGAGGAATCAATGAAATGACATCAATTCAAATCTTGGATCTTTGAATTTAGATAGATATGGAGAGAGATCAAGAATTCTCACTATTTCTTAGATTCATGGATCAAATTCGATTCAGTGGGATCTTTCACTCACATTTTTTTCCACCAAGAATGTTTTATGAAACTCTTTGACCCCTAAATTGGGAGTATCTGACTTTCATGTGATTCACAAAGTTCAACAAGCAATCAATTTTTCATGATCAAAGGTGTAGTACTTCTTGTAGTAGCGGTCCTTATATCTCGTATTAATAATCGAAAGATGGTTGAAAGAAAAAATCTCTATTTTATGGGGCTTCTTCCCATACCTATGAATTCCATTGTACCTAGAAATGAGACATTGGAAGAATCTTTTTCATCTTCCAATATCAATAGGTTGATTGTTTCACTCCTATACCTTCCAAAAGGAAAAAATTTTTGAGAGTTGTTTCATGGATTCGCAAGAGCGTACTTGGGTTCTCCCAATAAATAAAAGGTGTATCATGCCTGAATCTAACCGGGGTGCGTGATGTTGGAGGAACTAGATCAGAGAAAGAAGGGATTCTAGTTGTAAGATATATAATGAAACCATAGCTGGAATTGAGATCTCAATCAAAGAGAAAAATAGCAAATATCTAGAGTTTCTTTTTTTTATCCTGTATGGATAATCTGATCTGCATGGACCATGATTGGGAATTGTTTGATCGTCTTTCTCCGAGGAAGAAGTGAAACATAATCAACTTGAATTCGGGACTCAAAATCTTAGGGAAAGACTTGATTTGTTATCTCATGTCTACTTTTCATTAAAAAAGACCAATTGAAGGGGATGGTTTCTTCAAACAACAAAGAGCTGAGGCAACTATTCAATCAAATGATATTGAGCATGTTTCCCATCTCTTCTTGAGAAACAAGTAAGGTATTTCTTTGAAAAATTGTGCTCAATTTCATATGTGGCAATTCCGCCAAGATCTCTTCATTAGTTGGGGAAAGAATCAGCACTAATCGGATTTTTTGAGGAACGTATCGAGAGAGAATTTGATTTGGTTAGACAATGTGTGGTTGGTAAACAAGGATCAGTTTTTTAGCAAGGTACAAAATCTATTGTCAAATATTCAATATGATTCCACAAGTTCTATTTTCATTCAAGTCACAAATTCTAGCCAATGGAAAGGATTTGCTGATTAATCCAGAGATCATTTCAATTCCATTAGAAATGCGGATTCAGAATATCACACATTGATCGATCAAACAGAGATTCAGAAAGTAAAATAAAGGTCAATTCTTTGGGATCCTTCCTTTCTTCAAATAGACTGATCAGAGATAGAATCAAATCGATTCCCAAAATGCCTTTTTGGATCTTCCTCAATGTCCTCGCTATTCACAGAATGTGAGAAGCAGATGAATAATCAGTTGCTTTCGGAAGAAATTGAACTTGGGAATCCTACAAGATCAATTGATTCTTTTTCCTCTGACAAATGGTCAGAACTTCATCTGGATTTTAATCCTACTGAGAGGTCCACTGGAGATCAAAAATTTTTGAAGAAAAAACAAGATGTTTCTTTTGTCCCTTCTAGGCGATCAGAAAATAAAGAAATGGTTGATATATTCAAGGTAATTATGTATTTACGAAATACTATCTCAATTCATCCAATTTTATCAGATTTGGGATGTGATTTGGTTCCGAAGGATGAACTAGATATGGATAGTTCCAATAAGATTTCATTCTTGAACAAAAATCCATTTTTAGGTTTATTGCATCTATTGCATGACCGGAACAAAGGGGGATATGCGTTACACCATGATTTTGAATCAGAAGAGAGATTTCAAGAAATGGTAGATCTATTCACTCTATCAATAACCAAGCCAGATCTGGTGTATCATAGGGGATTTGCCTTTTCTATTGATTCCTATGGATTGGATGCAAAAAAAAAGTTCTTGAATGAGGTATTCAACTCTAGAGATGAATGGAAATAGAAAAAAATATCTTTATTGGTTCTACCTCCTCTTTTTTATGAAGATAATGAATCTTTTTGTCGAAGGATAAAAAAAAATGGTCTGGATCTACTGCAAGAATGATTTGGAAGATCCAAAACTAAAAACAGTGGTATTTGCTAGCAACAACATAATGGAGGTAGTCAATCAATATAGTTTGATCCTCTTATTTCTCAAACTGAGAGATCCATGAATCGGGATCTTGATGCATATAGATACAAATGGTCCAATGGGAGCAAGAATTTCCAAGAACATTTGGAACATTTCATTTTTGAACAGAAGAACCATTTTCAAGTAGTGTTCGATTGATTATGTATTAATCAGTATTCTATTGATTGGTTTGAGGCTATCGACAAACAAGATTTGTCTAAGTCACTTTGTCTCTTTTTGTTCAAGTCACTTCTCTTTTGTCCAAGTCACTTCCCTTTTTCTTTGTGAGTATCGGGAATATACCCATTCATAGGTCTGAGATCCACATCTATAAATTGAAAGGTCCGAATGATCAACTCTGCAATCAGTTGTTAGAATCAATAGGTGTTCAAAATGTTCATTTGAATAAAATGAAACCCTTCTTGTTGGATGATCATGATACTTCCCAAAGACTGAAATTCTTGATCAATGGAGGAACAATATTACCATTTTTGTTCAAAAAGATACCAAAGTGGATGATTGACTCATTCCATACTAGAAATAATCGTAGGAAATCCTTTGATAACATGGATTTCTATT
Organism: Trichopus zeylanicus subsp. travancoricus; assembly: GCA_005019695.1. Classification (NCBI taxonomy): domain Eukaryota; kingdom Viridiplantae; phylum Streptophyta; class Magnoliopsida; order Dioscoreales; family Dioscoreaceae; genus Trichopus; species Trichopus zeylanicus. The sequence continues at coordinate 10,265 of RXID01022418.1, forward strand.
TCTCAATGATATCCCATGATCGAGATGATTGGCTGAATACCGTGAAATCATTTCATAGAAGTTCATTGATATCTTCTTTTTATAAAGCAAATCGACTTCGATTCTTGAATGATCCACATCACTTTTGGTTCTGTTGTAATAAAAGATTACCCTTTCATGTGAAAAAGACCCATATCCATAATTATGATCTTACATATGGACAATTCCTCAATATCTTGTTCATTCACAACAAAATAGTTTTTTTGTGCATCGGTCAAAAAAAACATATATTTTTGGAGAGAGAGACTACTTCACCAATCGAGCCACAGGTATCTGACATATTCATTCCTAACAATTTTCCACAAAGTGGTGATGAAATGTATAAATTGTACAAATCTTCCCATTTTCCAATTTGATCCGATCAATGCATTTGTAGAGCTATTTATTCGGTCGCAGACATTTCTGCAACACCTTTAACAGAGGAACAAATAGCCAATTTTGAAAGAACTTATTGTCAGCCTCTTTCAGATATGAATCTATCTAATTCAGAAGGGAAGAACTTGCATCAGTATCTCAATTTCAATTCAAACATGGGTTTGATTCACACCCCATGTTCTGAGAAATATTTACCATCCGGAAAGAGGAAAAAACAGAGTTTTCGTCTGAAGAAATGCATTGAGAAAGGGCAGATGTATAGATTTCAACGAGATAGTGTTTTTTCAAATCTCTTAAAATGGAATATGTTCCAAACATATATGCCATGGCTCCTTATTTCAACAGGGTGCAAATATCTAAATTTTACCCTTTTAGATACTTTTTCTTTAGATACTTTTTCAGACCCATTGCCGATACTAAGTATAAGTAGCAGTCAAAAATTTGTATCTATTTTTCATGATATTATGCACGGATCAGATATATCATGGCCTATTCCTCAGAAAAAATTATGGGCGATTCTTCCACAACGGACTCTGATAAGTGAGATTTTGAGTAAGTGTTTACTGAATCTTCTTCTTCTGTCTGAAGAAATGTTTCATCGAAATAATGAGTCACCCATTCTATTGATATAGACACATCTGAGATCAACAAATGTTCGGGATATCTGTGTTCAATCCTTTTCTTTCTTCTTGTTGCTGGATATCTCATTCATATACATCTTCTCTTTGTTTTCCAAGCCTCTAGTGAGTTACAGACATAGTTGGAAAAGATCAAATCTTTGATGATTCCATCATACATGATTGAGTTGCAAAATCTTCTGTATAGGTATCCTACATCTGAACTGAATTCTTTCTATTTAAAGAATCTCTTTCTAGTTGCTCTGGAACAATTAGAAGATTCTCTGGAAGAAATACGGGGTTCTACTTCTGGTGGCAACATGCTATTGGGTGGGGGTCCCACTTATGGGATCAAAGCAATACATTCTAAGAAGAAATATTTGAATATCAATCTCATCAATCTTATAAATATCATACCAAATCCCATCAATCAAATCACTTCTTACTATGTATATGACGCTCAAAATAGACCAATTTGCTATGACCCTTCAATTCGAATTAGCAAAAGCAATGTCTCCTTGCATAATATGGATTCCAAACATTCATGATCTGTATGTGAATGAGTTGAATTACTTATCCCTTGGTCTATTAGAGAACAATCTCTCGAGGGATTGTGAAAGATTCTTGTTATTGCTTCATCTCATATTCCCAAAAAAGTGGATCCCACTCTAATAGCTCCAAATAAATTAAATACATGCATTAAGATACGAAGGCTTCTTATTCCACAACAATGAAAACACTTTTTCATTCTTTCATATACTAGGGGATTTTGTTTGGAAAAGAAAATGTTCCATACTAACAGATTCGAGTCCATAACCATGGGTTACAATGCATGAGACCTTGTAGCACTTATCAATGAGGCCCTATCAGTTAGTATTACGCAGAGGAAATCAATTATAGAAACTAATACAATTAGATCACTCTTCACAGACAAACTTGGGATTTGCAATCCTAGGTAAGATCACTTCAGGATCATGGGATCCTTTTCTATTTGATAGGAAGGGCTGTTGCACAAAACATACATCTAAGTAATTGCCCCATAGATCCTATATCTATCTATATGAAGAAGAAATCATGTAAGGAAGGGGATTCTTATTTGTATGAATGGTACTTCAAACTTGGAATGAGCATGAAGAAATTAACAATACTTCTTTATCTTTTAAGTTGTTCTGTCGGATCCATCACTCAAGATCTTTAGTTTTCACCCGGACCCGATGAAAAAAATTGGATTACTTCTTATGGATTTGTTGAGAATGATTCTGATCTAGTTCATGGCCTATTAGAAGTAGAAGGTGCTCTGGTGGGATCCTCATGGACAGAAAAAGATTGTAGTCAGTTTGATAATAATCGAGTGACATTACTCGAACCAAGGAATCGGTTAGATATGATGCAAAATGGATCTTGTTCTATCGTTGATCAGAGATTTCTATATAAAAAATATGACTCAGAGTTTGAAGAAGGGGAAGGACAAGGAGCCCTTGATCCACAACAGATAGAGGAGAATTTATTCAATCACATAGTTTAGGCTCCTAGAATATGGCACCCATGTGGTAATCTATTTGATTGTATCAAAAGGCCCACTGAATTGGGATTTCCCTATTGGGCCAGGTCATTTCATGGCAAGCAGATCATTTATCATAAAGAGGATGAGTTTTAAGAGAATGATTCAGAGTTCTTGCAGAGTGGAACCATGCAGTACCAGACATGAGATAGATCTTCTAAAGAACAAGGCTTTTTTCGAATAAGCCAATTCATTTTGGATCCTGTAGATCCATTCTTTTTCCTTTTCAAAGATCAGCCCTTTGTATCTGTGTTTGCACGTCAAGAATTCTTTGCAGATGAAGAGATGTCAAGGGGCTCTTACTTTCCAAACAAATCCCCCTACATCTATATATAAATGTTGGTTCATCAAGAATATGCAAGAAAAATACTTTGAATCATTGATTCATTGCCAGAGATGGCTGAGAACCAATAGTTCATTATCTAATGGATCTTTCCATTCTAATACTCTATCCGAGAGTTATCAGTATTTATCAAACTGTTCCTATCTAACAGAACACTATTGGATTAAATGACAAAGACATTGTTGAGAAAGAGATGGATTTTCCGAAATGAAATGAAACATTTGATTCATGTAATAGGAGAAAGATTGCCCATTCCTTAGCCATAAAGATATGTGGCTATGAAAAGGGGATTAAGTGGAACAGAATTGGCCGGGTAGTAGAGTTGTGGAAACACTTGTTTATTCAATATTTTGGACCTTAGCTCCATGGAACAATATGCTACTTATTGCTAAAACATGGAAGAATTGAAATCTTAGATCAAAACACTATGTATGGATGATATGAACTGCCTAAATAAGAATTCTTGAATGGCAAACAACAAGAGACTCTTACTCACTACATCAAACAATTTCCATTAATGAAACCATGTAAATCCATCGGAAAATCAAAAATACACAAGTCCGATGAAATGGTTGTTGCTATCTGCTCCAATAACAAATCCTTGGTTTAACTGAATAACTAAAGAAAATAGATAAACCTTTCTTTTCATCTCAAGTTGATGGATCTTCTCAATTGGAATATCCCCATATGAATAATACACATTCCAGTTGACTGAGTCTAATTCGAATTTTTGAATTTTTTTGTTCTGAAGCAATGATATCCACACAGGCCAGTTCATCCTATTCAGATATTCACAACCAAGAGGTATTGGATTCTATTTTGAATAGGCCCTGAAAGGAGAAGGAAGGCTGGAATGCCAATAGACATCTGTCTATTCTCTAATTCATCTAACCCAATACCATTTTGGGAACGTCTAGTGCCAAAGTCACTAAATGGGTAAGTCGCCAATCCCTAAAATGGACTATGTCCTTTATCTGCTGGGTTATAGGTATTGGTGGATATTTTATCATAGGTTTCTGTCAATCTACCCTTGTGTGATTCCTATTGAATCATATACTCGGGGATGGGTGCAGGGCAGGTGAGATTCATTGTTCCTAAGCCTGCTTCACCTTAATTGTTATTTGAACAAAAAGATCACAATAAACTTTTGGTGAAAGTTATGTCTTGGTCTGAGTGGGGATAGCATTTCTCTTCTGCATGTCTATGGAGTTTTGAAAAATCCAAACATCTCAGAGATAGATATAGAGGTAGGAATTTGTTGAACAAACAGCACTCCGTATACGTTAGGAGTCCATTGATGAAAAGGGGCTGGGGAAAGCTTGAACCCAATTCCTACAGTGATGGACATAAGTGCAATTGAAATTCCTGGGGAGTTATACAATTGTTTATTGATAAGACCATTCACTATTTCTTGAAGCTCGATCTCCCCCCTAGATGAGCCATATAGCCAAGAGAAACCATGAACCAGAATAGAAGAGCTTGTCCCACCCATGAGTAAATATTTCATACTAGCCTCATTAGACCGTACATCTCTATTGGTATATGCAGATAATAGGCAGGAACATAAACTAAAACATTTCGGAGCTACAAAGATAGTTATTAAATTGTTAGCACCGCATAAAAACATTCCTCCTAGAGTAGATGTTAATATGAATAACAAATATTCTGTTATAACCATTTTTGTACATTCAATGTACTCTATGGATAGAGGAATACATAGAGTTGAATATAGTAAAATAAGAAATTGAAAGATTTCATTGAAATTGTTCATTTGGAAATTTCCCAAAAAGCTAATTATAAGTTCTTCTCTCCATCGGAACAATAGGGCAATTATGCTCATTACTAAAGAGATGAAATAGATCCAAGGTCTATCTTTTTGATCAGAGGTTGAATTGATCATCAGAAGAAGAATTAGGCCAAAAATTAGGATACATTCAGGGAAAATGAAACTTCCATGGAAGAGAAGCAAGTGAAAGACTTTCATAAAAATTCTCGTAGAATCGAGAATGAAGTTTTCATGCTGTACATGCCAAATAATGAATTAGTAACTGCATCCAATCTCCAAAAAAGTCCCAATTGTTTTGAACTTTCTATTTTTGGAATGGGATATTTATGGAATCCCCATGAATAAATCGGATCAAACCTTATTCCATGATTCCATAAAATTCTTAAGCAAGCCCCTGAGAGGGCTTCGTTGATCCATGATTTATTTTCATTTTGTTTGTTTTGAGAAAGATATTGATCAATTCCAATTTTTCCTTTTTCTATTGATTCTTTTCTGATTGAGATGTATGGATCCATGGACTATTCCTGTTTATGGATTAATGAAAATGTGCGAAAGCTCTATTTGCCTATGCCATTCTATGAGTCTCTTCCTTTTTGCGTATGGCATCACCACTCCCTTTGGTAGCATCTATTAATTCGGAACTTAATTTGAAAGCCATATTCTGACCAGGATGTTTTCGAGATGCCCCTAATAACCAACGAATGGCAAGTGCTTTTCCTTGTGTAGATCCTATTTCAATAGGAACTTGATGGGTCAATCTACCTCCATGTCTTGCTTTTACTGCTATATCGGCAGTTACTCCATGTATTGCTTGACGTAAAATAGATAGTGGATTTGTTTCTATCATTTGTTGAATCATTTTCATGGTTCAATAGATAATTTGGTAAGCCAATGATTTTTTTCCATGTTTTAGAATACGATTAACCAACATGTTAACTAATCAATTACAATAAAATGGATCTGATTTTGCAGTTTTTTCTGCAGTACCTCGATGTGACATGAGCGTGAAAGAGGTTCAAGAATCAATTTTCTCTTTATAATGGCTAAGAATGAATAAATTATTTTTGCTTTTTTACCCCATATTATAGGGTGGATCTCAAAAGATATGAAAGATCTCCCTCCAAGCCGTACATACGACTTTCATCGAATACGGCTTTCCATAGAATTCTATATGTATCTTATCTATAAGATCGAGTATGGAATTCTATTTACTCATTTTAAATTGAGTATTTGTTTCCCTCCTTTTCCTTCTAGGATTGGAAATCCTGCATTTTACATATCCATATGATCAAGTCTGTGGGTTTCCGAAATAGTGTAATGTAAAAAGAAGTGCTTCAAATCATTGCTATTTGACTTGGACCTATTCTGAAAAAGTCAAGGTATTTCGAATTGTTTGTTGACACGGACAAAGTAAGGGAAAACCTCTGAAATGATTTCAATATTGGACCTTGGACAAATAAATAGAATAGTAATATTTCTAAATTGAATCTCTTTAGAAAGAAGATCTTTCTTTTGTCTCATGGTAGCCTGCTCCAGTCCCCTGCCGAAACTTTTGTTATTGGGTTATCCATACACTTCACATGTTTCTAGTGATTCACATGGCATCATCAAATGATACAAGTCTTGGATAATAATCTCCAACACACTAGAATGCCCTTGTTGATGATCCTTTACTCCAACAGCATGTAGGGTTCCCCGAACAATGTGATATCTCACACCCGATAAATCTTTAACCCTTCCTCCTCTTACTAATACTACAGAATGTTCTTGTAAATTATGGCCAATACCTGGTATATAAGTAGTTATTTCGAATCCAGAGGTTAATCATACTCTGGCAACTTTACGTAAGGCAGAGTTTGGTTTTTTGGGGGTGATAGTGGAAAAGTTGATAGATAAGTTACTCTTACTGTCACTCTACAGAACCGTACATGAGATTTTTGCCTCATATGGCTCCTCATTCAATTCTTTCAAAGTAATTGGATCCTTTTCCTCATTTGTGATAATCTCCTCCCTTCTCCCATTCCATCCCGAAGAGTAACTAAGATCAATTCAGTCAAGTTTTCATGTTCCAATGGAACACTTTCCATTTATAATCAAAGGAGAAGATTATTCCTTTTACCAAACATAACATATGCAAATCAAATCCCGATCTTATAACTTATAATAAAATAATAAAAACAAGTAATAAGAATAAGAGATCTTTCTCAATCAATCCCCTTGCCCCTCATTCTTCAAGAATCAAATCCTTTTCGAATTTGAATTTGTTCATTTGGATCTGGGCTCTTCTATCTTCTACTTAATTTATTTATATTTACTTCTATTTTTTGTTTTATTCTTTATTTCATTTTGATTTTATTTCCCTCTATTTTTATTCCCTTCCATCATTCATTAAGTTCCATAGATTTGTTAATCCTGTAGAATCTAACCCATTTTCTCATCGAGTGAAGGATACGAAATAAATCGATTGATTTTTTGATTCAAAGTACTATGTGAATCCTTCAGCTTTTTTCCTCTTCCTCTATCCCTTTTCCATAGGTACAACATTTGAATCAATAGAGAACCTTTTCTTCCATATGAATTGATATTATTACATTCCAATTCCTTCCCGATACCTCCCAAGGAAAATCCCAAATTGGATCCAAAATTGATGGGTTGGTGTGAGCTTATCCATGCAGTTATGCACTCTTCAAATAGGAATCCATTTTGTGAAAGATCCTAGCTTTTGTGCTTTGGTGAGTTGTCTGAGATCCTTTCGATGACCTATGTTGTGTTGAAGGGATATCTATATGATCTGATCAATTGCATATGACCCATGGTAACAACGGAACCGGGGGACGTATACAGAAAAGACAGTTCTTTTCTATTATATTAGTATTAGTTAGTGATCCCGGCTCGATGAGTCCTTTCTTTTATGATGAATTGTTGGTACCAATCCTACATTTTATTTTGTTTCTCTGGACCGAGGAGAAAAGTGGCTAAGAGGGAAGAGGGTTGTACCTTGAGAGAAGCAAGGGGGTCAACCTGCTTCAAATATACAACATGGATTCTGGCACTGGAGTTGGACCCTCATGTTGATCTGAATGAATCGGTCTTTTGACAAAGGTCAATCTTTGCCTGCTAGGCAAGAGAGGATAGCAAGTTACGAATTCTGTCTTAGTAGGGCATGTATTTTTATGAAATTCATAAACAAAATAAATTCATAAATGAAAATGTAGTTAAGTAGTTAATGGTGAGGTTACCATTATCCTTTTTGTAGTGATGAATCTTATATGTGTTCCTAAGAAAAGGAATTTGTCCATTTCATTTTTTGAGGTCTCAAAAAAAAGGAAAAAGGGTGTGGAAATGCATAGGAACTCTTGAATGGAAATTGAAAAGAAATGTAGCTCCAGTTCCTTCAGAAATGGTAAGATCTTTGGCGCAAGAAGAAGGCGTGATCCATATCATCTTGACTTGGTTCTGCCTCCCCTCCTTTTTTAACAATACTGAGTCGGGTTCTTTTCCTACTAGTATCAAATAGAACATGGTGAACAAAATCTTCTTCATCTAAAATAAAACCTACTCGATTTAGATCAGAAAAATCATACGGATTTTATGAAACCATGTACTGTGGTTCGAATCCGTAGGTAATCCTATTTCCAATAGGAGCAGTTGACAATGGAATCCCATTTTTCCCAGTATTTTACTTTATTCGTATCCATAAAGAAGGCCCAACTCCAAGTTGTTCAGGAATAGTGGCATTGAGTTTCTCGACCCTTTACTTTTGGATTAGTTAGTTCAATTTCTCAATGGGGTTAGGAAGGGATATAACTCAGTGGTAGAGTGTCACCTTGACATGGTGGAAGTCATCAGTTTGAGCCTGATTATCCCTAAACCTAATGGGAGTTTTTATATTTTGACTTGCCCTGCACCACCCCACCCTCTGCCCGCCATGATCGAATGAGAATGGATATGAGGCTCATGGGATTGATGTGATAGGGTAGGGATGGCTATATTGATAGGAGCGAACTCCAAACTAATATGAAGTGCATGGGTACAATTATGCCTTGAAATGAAAGACAGTTCTGAATCCACTTTGTCCACCAACAAGGAAGCTATAAGTAATGCAACTATGAATCTCATGGAGAGTTCGATCCTGGCTCAGGCTGAATGCTGGAGGCATGCTTAACACATGCAAGTCAGATGGGAAGTGGTGTTTCTAGTGGCGGACGAGTGAGTAACGCATGAGAACCTACCCTTGGGAGGGGAACAACAACTGGAAATGGTTGCTAATACCCCATAGGTTGAGGTGCAAAAGGAGGATTCTGCCAAAGGAGGGGCTCGCGTCTGATTAGCTAGTTGGTGAGGCAATACCTTACCAAGGTGATGATTAGTAGCTGGTTCGAGAGGATGATCAGCCACATTGGGACTAAGACATGGCCCAGACTCTTACGGGAGGCAGTAGTGGGGAATTTTTTGCAATGGGCGAAAGCATGATGGAGCAATGCCACATGGAGGTAGAAGGCCCATGGGTCATGAACTTCTTTTCTCAGAGAAGAAGCAATGACGGTATCTAAGGAATAAGCATCGGCTAACTTTGTGCCAGCAGCTGCAGTAAGACAGAGGATGCAAGTGTTACCTGGAATGACTGGGCATAAAGCATCTGTAGGTGGCTTTTCAAGTCTGTCATCAAATCCCAGGGCTCAACCCTACACAGGCGGTGGAAACTACCAAGCTGGAGTACGGTAGGGCAGAGGGAATTTTTGGTGGAGCGGTGAAATGCATAGAGATCGAAAAGAACACCAATGGTGAAAGCACTCTGCTGGGCCAACAATAATGACACTGAGAGACAAAAGCTAGGGGAGCAAATGGGATTAGATACCCCAGTAGTCCTAGCCGTAAATGATGGATACTAGGTGCTGTGCATCTCAACCCATGCAGTGTTGTAGCTAATGCGTTAAGTATCCTGCCTGCTTTTTTACTTATCATCTACGTAAAAACAGTCAGTCAAAATGATTAATTTGACTGAAAGCTGAATTATTAGTTCTTATCAATGATTGAAGAAATGAAAGAAAGGGATTCAAACTCCAAGTCTTAAATGATTAGGGGTGGAATCAGAAGTATCTGAGATACTATGTGAGATAGTATGTTAGAAAGAACTAGAATATTATTCTAGTTCTTTCTACCATACTATCCTCTATTCTATAGTTCTTTGTATAGTATTTTTAGTTAAAGTTTATTGTATACAAATATAGGCTTTATATAGATCCTAATTTATATAGATCGTAGGATAATATATATCTCATATATTAGATGTACATCTACAAATTTGAATAGTCTTTTCTATTTTATTTTGTTTTCTTCAATAGATCAATTTGTACAGATTTCGATTAATCCAAACAAAATAATGGAAGCCTAACTCAACTCTTCTAATTCCTAGGTTTCTTTTCATTCAAAAGAATCAAGAATAGTATGACTATATACTATAAAAAAAATGAAACAAGGGAAAAGGAATATTTTTTGGATTCCCATCTCAAGACAAGAAATCATTGATTGAACTATTAAAAAATAATCGTCGGAGTTCTCTGGTAACTAACTTCTTCAGGGTTGGAAAAGGAGTAGAACACAAGGAAACTCCTATTTTCTTTTGTAGGACCTCTTTTGATAATCGAATCTCTAGCCATTTCCAGTAGCAAGTATATATCGTCATAATAGTAGAACAACTTTTTGTTAGAATAGTAAAAAAACAATAAAGAAAGGAGGAAAACAAAAATAAGGAAAAGCAATAGGGATTGCTTTCTTCTCATTTAATATCCATTATTCTATTAAGAACTAAGAACTGGTGCATCAAAATAGAATATTTAGGAAGAATTCTATTGGAAAAAAATTCCTATTATGTGTAGATTTGAGTCTCAAAATATAACTATGGTAATCATTCATTCTTTGATTGAATGATTATTATTCATTATTGTATTTTTTTACTATAATTCAATATAATTTTGAAAGAGTTAAGGTTTTGGAAAATGATCAATTAAAGTAAAGAATTAATACAATTTGATTACCAAATGGAGTAATCAATTATACCCTAGAGCCCACTCCTTCCCCATACTACAAGTGAGACTTACTATATCCATGTGGAATTATACCTCCTATCTCTATGAAGGAATTATTTTATTGATCGATAATTATAGTAAAATTAATGGTGCATAGTCAAACCAAAAAGGATAAGGATTCTAACTTAAGGCTATCTCTAAAGAATAAAATAAAAGGTGACATAGCCACCCTATTTGAATATCTGAGCACTCAAAACTTCTAGTGAGTCTCGATATAAAGTATTTTCGGTCCTTTCCACAACTCCTAAATTGATTTCCCATTAGATTATAGCCTATCCACTCTAATTCTAGATAGAGTCAATAAATATTACCTATACTAAGGTAGTGTAAAATAATTACGAAGTTTTGGATAGTCTTTCATATAATGCTTTCTTCAATCCTAGAAGAAAAAAATGGGGAGTCCCTTAGTTTATAGGATTCCTGACCTATTACTTTAATAGTTCTAAATCCCCAATTTGACTCTTACTATTTATTTGTTTGATTCCATTTTATTTAGCAAAAAAAATGGCATGAAACAATCATTAATAAGCGAAAGTTGTTTCATCTCTATTGATATTGGTTTGGGACATGTACAGAACCACCAAAAAAATTGACAGTCTTTTATATATATAGAATTTACCTACATATCCTAAAAATCCAGTATCCCCAGTATCAACGGGCCCAGCCCTTTGTCCCTACTTTTGTGGGTCAAGAATTCATCGAATAATCAACAAGATATGAAATCTCAAGTCTTTTGTTGAGTTGATTAGGCGACACCTAGATTTGAACTGGGGATAAAGAATTTGCAGTCCCCCGCCTTACCACTTGTCCTTGCCGCCAAATCTAATAAAAAATGGATAAAAATATTATCCATATTCTATTAGTAACAATTCTTTTCGAAATTATGAAATTATTGAGAACCTCCTTTTTATATTTCATATTTGGATCTTGAATCCCATTATATCCCTAAATTAATCCATCCCTATATCTTTTTTGTTGAATCCCATTTAGATTATTCTCTTTGATTGATTGTATCTTAAAACATACATTCTGCTTAAAAAAATTTTCTTTCTCTTTTTTTTCAATATAAAAGAAAAGAGAAAAATGAATTTACATTCACAAAATACAAAATTCAGGACAAACCATGTTCCCTTAATGGCATAAAAAAATGGCATAAGAAAAGCAAAATGCCATAAGAAAAGCAAATCGATTTATGACTAATCAATATAAATTAAATTATTCTGAATAATAGATTATTTTCCATTTCCATTATAACAATATATATGTGTCTATGCAAACCCCAAAATAAAAATTGTTGCATAGATATTGATTGTATGGAGTGGGGTCTTCCTCTTATGCACATATCCTTGTAGAAAAGTAGAAAGTAGAAAACCATTGTGCTTTTTCATTGGATATATTGAATAAAAAATAGGAATTATCATATAGTGTGGCCTGCTTCATATTTAAGTTGCCAAAATAAAACTACAATAAAAGGAGACAATATGAAGATTGCTAGATAACTATATCGGATCACCATACACCTACTAAATACTATTCTAATCCTTAATTGTTTCTATACATTTTATTGTAAAAAAGAATCCGCAAATTCTTTTTGAACATTAACCAATTATTCTGTCTTTATCGCATTCATAATCGTAAAAAGTGGAAGTAGATTTAAATTTAATTTAAATTCTGAATCCATTTATTTTTGCTACCCAATTTGATCATAATATCATACATAATAGGTAGAGATCCATTTTGATATTCTATACAAGACTCCATAAGTGCCTATAAGGTAAGTGGTAGGGTTTTTTTCTAGGAATATTTTATCAACTCATTTCTATTTGTACCTATCAAAAATATTCTCCATTCCTTTTTCTCCTCTCACTTGACACGTATGAATAAAAGACATGTGATTCAGTAAATAGAATATACATTCTATCATTGCTAGATCGATTCATATAGTTCGATGAAGAGTGGGAGATTTTTCGATAAAGAGGAAATTTAAGATTAAAATGCTTCGGGATCGAAATGGGGAAATGTGTACAATGCCTAGATTTAATCAGATCCAATTTGAGGGATTTTGTAGGTTCATTAATCAGGGCTTGATGGAAGAACTTCATAAGTTTTCTAAAATTGAAGATAGAGATCAAGAAATCGAATTTCAATTGTTTGTGGAAACATATCAATTGGTAGAACCCTTGATAAAAGAAAGAGAAGAGATGCTATGTATGAATCACTCACATATTCTTCTGAATTGTATGTACCCGTGGGATTAATTTGGAAAGCCAATAGAGCTATGCAAGAACAAACTATTTTTATTGGAACCATTCCTTTAATGAATTCGCTAGGAACCTCTATAGTAAATGGAATATACAAAATTGTGATCAATCAAATATTGCAAAGTCCCAGTGTTTACTATGGTTCAGAATTAGACCATAATGGAATTTCTATTTGTACTAGTTACTATAATATCATATTGGGGAGGAAGATTGTAATTTGAAATTCATAGAAAAGTGAGGATATGGGCCCGTGTGAGTAGGAAACAAAAAATATCTATTCTAGTTCTATCATTGGCTATGGGTTCGAATCTAAGAGAAATTCTAAATAATATTTGTTACCTTGAAATTTTCTTGTCTTTCCTGAATGATAAGGAAAAAAAAGATTGGGTCAAATGAAAGTGCTATTTTAGAGTTTTGCCAACAATTTTCTTATATAGGTGGGGGTCCGATATTTTCTGAGTTTTTATGGAAGGAATTACAAAGGAAATTTTTTCAAAAAAGATGTGAATTAGGAAGGATTGGTCGACAAAATATGAACCAAAAACTAAATCTTGATATACCTCAGAACAATACATTTTTGTTACCACGAGATGTATTGGCTGCTGTGGATCATTTGATCAAAATGAAATTTGGAATTGGTACGCTTGATGATATGAATCACTTGAAAAATAAATGTATTTATTATGTAGTGGATCTGTTACAGGATCAATTCATATTGGCTCTTTTTCATTTAGAAAATGCATTTCGAGGAACTATATGTGGATCAATCAAGTATAAATTGATATCGACTCCCCAAAATTTGGTAACTTTAACTTCATTAACAACCACTTATGAATCATTTTTCAGCTTACACCCTCTATCTCAAGTTTTGGATCAAACTAATCCATTGACCCAAATTGTTCATGGGCAGAGGTTGAGTTTTTTAGGCCCTGGGGGGTTGACAGGGCGAACTGCTAGTTTTCGGATACTGGATATTCATCCTAGTCACTATGGACGTATTTCTCCAATTGATACGTCCGAAGGAATCAATCTTGGACTTATCAGATCCTTAGCTATTCATGTGAGGATTGGTCATTGGGGATCTATAGAGAGTCCTTTTTATGAAATATTTGAGAGATCAACAAATGCACAGATGATTTATTTATTGTCAAGTAGAGATAAATATTATATTGTAGCAGTAGGAAATTCTTTGGCCCTGAACCAGGGTATTCAAGAAGAACAAGTTGTTCCAGCCCGATATCGTCAAGAATTTCTAACCATCTCATGGGAACAAATTCATCTTAGAAGAATTTTTCCCTTCCAATATTTTTCTATTGGAGCTTCTCTCATTCCTTTTATTGAGCATAATGATGCAAATTGAGCTTTAATGAGTTCTAATATGCAACATCAAGCAGTTCCACTTTCTTGGTTTGAGAAGTGCATTGTTGGAATTGGACTGGAAGGCCAAACAGCTCTAGATTCTAGGGTTTCAGCTATAGCCGAACGATAGGGAAAGATTGGTTATACTGATACCCACAAGATCATTTTCTCAAGTAATGGGGACACTATGAGCATTCCATTAGTTATGTATCAATGTTCTAACAAAAATACTTGTATACATCAAAAACCTTAGGTTCCATGGGGTAAATGAATTAAAAAGGGACAAATTTTAGCAAACGGTGTGGCTACAGTTTGTGGGGCTACAATTTTGAAGATGCAGTACTAATTAGTGAACATTTGGTATATGAAGATATTTATAATTCTTTTTACATTCATAAATATGAAATTCAGACTCATGTGACAAGTCAAGGCCCTGAAAGAATCACTAAAAAAATACCACATTTAGAGGCTCATTTACTCTGCAATTTAGATAGAAATGAAATTGTGATGCTTGGATCATGGATAGGAATAGGTGATATTTTAGTAGGTAAATTAACACCTCAGGTAGTGAAAGAATCATCGTATGCCCCTGAAGATAGATTATTATGAGCCATACTTGGCATTTAGGTATCCACTGCAAAAGAAACTTCTCTAAAACTACCTATAGGTGGAACGGGTCGAGTTATTGATTTGAGATGGATTTAGAAAAAGGGTCATTATAGTTATAATCCAGAGATGATTCGTATATCTATTTTACAGAAACGTGAAATCAAAGTAGGTGATAAAGTAGCTGAAAGACATGGGAATAAAGGTATCATTTCCAAAATTTTACCTAGACAAGATATGCCCTATTTGCAAGATGGAATGGCCATTGATATGGCTTTCAACCCATTAGGAGTACCTTCACAAATGAATGTGGGACAAATATTTGAATGTTCGCTTGGGTTAGCAGGGGACCTCCTAAAGAGACATTATAGAATAGCACCTTTTGATGGAGATATGAGCAAGAGGCTTCGAGAAAACTAGTCTTTTCTGAATTATATTCAGCCAGTAAGCAAACAAAAAATCCATGGGTATTTGAACCCGAGTATCCAGGAAAGAGCAGAATATTTGATGGAAGAATAGGAGATCCTTTTGAACAACCTGTTCTAATTGGAAAACCCTATATCCTGAAATAAATCCATAAAGTTGATGATAAAATCCATGAACGTTCCAGCAGACATTATGCACTTGTTACACAACAACCCCTTAGAGGAAGGGCCAAGCAAGGGGGACGATGAGTAGGAGAAATGGAAGTTTAGGCTCTAGAGGGATTTGGTGTTGCTCATATTTTACAAGAGATGCTTACTTATAAATCTGATCATATCACAGCTCGTCAAGAGGTACTTGGTACTATAATTATTGGAGGAACAGTACCTATGTAAGGCCCGGTGGGGCCAGTGGGCCAGTAGGCAGGCAATGGGCCTGTAACTGGTAGCAGTTGTCTTTAGTCCCACATCGACAAAGTGTTGGGGTTGAGACTGGGCTAAATATGATGACTACCATAGACCCAACAACGAGGCCTTTTCCTGGGAAACTGGGAAAAACAAAATCCTGGGGTCGGGTGGGCCGCGGGCCGCAGACGCCCAGGAACAATATCGTGCTGGGTCGGGGGCGTCACAACCTAACCCCGAGGATGCTCCAGAATATTTTCGATTGCTCATTTGAGAATTATGATCTTTGTCTCTAGAACTAAATCATTTCTTTGTATATGAGAAGAACTTCCAGATTAATAGGAAGGAAGCTTGATCTGAATGAATCCAAATTTCTATTCTATGATCCACTGGTATAAACATTAATATCTTCGAATTGGACCAGTTTCTCCCCAACAAATAAAGGCTTGGGCCAAAAAAATCCTACCTAATGGAGAGATGGTTGGGCAGGTGACAAAACCCTATACTTTTCATTACAAAACCAATAAACCAGAAAAAGATGGATTATTTTGTGAAAGAATCTCTAGACCTATAAAAAGTGGAATTTGTTCTTGTGGAAATTATCGAGTGATCAGGGCTGAAAAGGAA
The DNA here is from genome assembly GCA_005019695.1 of Trichopus zeylanicus subsp. travancoricus. Lineage (NCBI taxonomy): Eukaryota > Viridiplantae > Streptophyta > Magnoliopsida > Dioscoreales > Dioscoreaceae > Trichopus > Trichopus zeylanicus. Next base: position 26,755 of record RXID01022418.1, read on the forward strand.
GACCCAAAGTTCTATGAAAAATGTGGGGTGGAGTTTGTTGATTCTTGGATACAAAGATATCAAATGGGATACATCAAACTCACATGTCCAATGACTCATGTGTGGTATTTGAAACGTCTTCCTAGTTATATCGCAAATCTTTTAGACAAATCCCTTGAGGAATTAGAAGGCCTACTATATTGTGATGTGTGATTTGATCAAAATTTGCATTTTGCAAATTCAAACTGAGAAACTATCATCCCATTCAATTTGATTGGGGTGTCCCTGCTCTTACATGTGTCTTGGAAGGACTAACATGAAGCTCAGAATGTTGCGTGTATTCAATACTTCCAAAAAAAGGGAATTGATCCATGGTCGATTCCCTAACAGATAAATGGGAATAGAATTACTAATTTTACCTCATGAAAAAAAAACTTTTCATGGAATTAGCCATTCCATTTCTTTTAGAAAGAGATTCTATTCAAGCAAGTAACTATGGCATGGTTACAAGAGTTTATCTATCGCATATACACTTCAAGGGACTTAATGGCATAAGCACCATCGAGGTGAGTAGGGACCTAAAAGATCGAATGGGATGATATATAGAAAAGTAACTCCCTCATGAGTCCCAAAGTATTAACTTTAAAAGTTTAAGTGGATTCGGCATTTGAAGGGAAGTACACTACTCAATAATTTCACATTTCCTTTTTTGCCATAAATGAATTATAAATTGAATTTAAGTAATTCAAAAAGTCAAAACAAGAATGAATTAATGAAATATTAGTCCTCACTGGGATCTTGAGTAAGAAGTAGCCTTTAGCCTTTATAGGGTTTTATTGAACTTCACCCCTCTTTCTTTTTCTTTATTTGCTATAACTACTTGAGCCGGATGAGAGAAAACCTTCATGTTTGATTTTTAAGGGGGGAATCCAATCCTATAGAAACCTATCTCAATTTTTCTTTTGCTAGGCCCATATCTAAAAAACCAACTTTCCTCCAGTTACGAGGTTCATTCAAATATGAAATCCAATCCTGGAAATACAACATTCCACTACTTTTTACTACCCAAAGCTTCGAGACATTTCAAAATTGAGAAATCACGATGGGAGCAAGTGCTATTAGAGAATAATTAACAGATTTGGATTTGCAAATTATTATAGATAATTCATTTGTAGAATGGAAGGAATTACCAGACGAGGAGGCAATTGGAACTGGAAATGAATGGGAAGATAGAAAACTTCGAAGAAGAAAGGATTTTTTGGTTAAACACATGGAATTAGCTAAACATTTTATTCGAACAAATGTAGAACCAAAATGGATGATTTTGCACCTATTACCAGTTCTTCCTCCCGAGTTGAGACCAATCATTCAGATAGATGGAGGTAAACTAATGAGTTTGGATAATAATAAACTCTATAGAAGAGTTATCTATCAGAACAATACTCTTACTGATCTGTTAGCAACAAGTAGATCTATGCCAGTGAATTAGTAATGTGTCAGGAGAAATTGGTACAAGAAGTAGTAGATACACTTCTTGATAATGGGATCCATGGACAACCGATGAAAGATGGTCATAATAAAGTTTACAAGTCAATTTTTGATGTAATTGAAGGCAAAGATGGAAGATTTTGTGAGACTCTACTTGGCAAATGGGTTGATTATTTGGGGCATTCCGTCATTTTCGTGGGTCCTTCACTTTCATTACATCAATGTGGATTACCTTGTGAAATAGCAATAGAGCTTTTCCAAACATTTGTAATTTGTGATTTAATCAGACAACATGTTGCTTCTAACATAGGGATTGCTAAAAGTCAAATTTGGGAAAAATAACCCATTGTATGGGAAATACTTCAAGAAGTTATCTGAGGACATCCTATACTATTGTATAGAGCACCAACATTGCATAGATTGGGTATACAAGCCTTTCAACCCATTTTAGTGGAGGAGCATGCTATTTCTTTGCACCAAGTAGTTTGTAGAGGCTTCAATGTAGACTTTGATGGGGATCAAATGGCTGTTCATGTACCTTTATCTTTGGAAGCTCAAGCGGAGGTTCGTTTACTTATGTTTTCTCATATGAATCTCTTGTCTCCAGCTCTTGGAGATCCCATTTCCGTACCAACTCAAGATATGCTTATTGGACTCTATGTATTAATGATTGGGAATCGTTGAGGTATTTGTGGAGATAGGTATATTATATATAATTGCAGAAATTATTAAAAGAAAATAGTTAAAAATAATAAGAATAAGTATAAGTATATGAAAGTGACGTATTGCTGTAGTTCCTATGATGCACTTGGAGCTTATCGGCAAAAATGAATTGATTTAGATAGTCTTTTGTGGCTCCGATGGTAACTAGATCAACATGCCATTGGCTCAAGAGATGTTCCTATCAAAATTCAATATGAATCTTTGGGTACTTATAAAGAGATTTATAGGAACTATCTGATTGTAAGAAGTTTAAAAAAAGAAATTCATTGTATATACATTCAAACCACCATTGGTCATATTTCTTTTTATCGAGAAATGGAAGAAGCTGTACAGGGGTCGGGCCTACTCATACGCTATCTAAACTAAGAAATTAGATTAGTTGATATCTGTGTCTGAGAATTTAGTTCTCTCTAGTTTCTCTAGTATCAGAATTCCCAAATTTTTGCATGAATTAAGATTAAGGGAAGAAAGTTTTTGAATCATTGACTTAGGTCCATTGTGGAATCCTATTAAGCATAATATGGGGGTATTTATGACATAACGGGTTGATCTGGTCTTTCACAATAAAGTGATAGATGGAACTGCTATGAAACAACTTATTAGCATATTAATAGATCATTTCAGAAAGGCATATACATCAAATATCCTGGATCAATCAAAGACTCTGGTTTTCAGCAAGCCACTGCTATGTCTATTTCATTAGGAATTGATGATCTTTTAACAATACCTTCTAAGGAATGGTTAGTCCAAGACACTAAACAACAAAGTTTTCTTTTGGAAAAATACTATTATTATGCGAACGTACACACGGTAGAAAAATTATGGCAATCCATTGAGATATGGTATGCTACAAGTGAATATTTGAGACAAGAAATGAATCCTAATTTTTGGATGTCTGATCCTTCTAATCCAATCCATTTAATGTCCTTTTCGGGAGCTCGAGGAAATGTATCTCAAGTACACCAATTGGTGGGTATGAGATGATTAATGTCGGATCCTCAAGGACAAATGATTGATTTACCCATTCAAAGCAATCTACGTGAGGGACTTTCTTTGATGGAATATATAATTTCTTGCTACAGAGCCCACAAAGGCATTGTAGATACTACTGTACGAACATCAGATGCTGGATACCTCACACGTTGACTTGTTGAAGTAGTTCAACACATTATTGTACATAGAATAGATTGTGGTACTATCCAAAGTATTTTTGTGAGTCCTCAAAAAGGGAGGATGGCGGAAAAAATTTTTGTCCAAACACTAATTGGTTGTGTATTAGCAGACGATATATATATGGGTCCACGATGCATTGCCGTTTGAAATCAAGAAGTTGGGATTGGACTTGTCAATCTCTCAATAATTTTCCAAACATGACCTATATATATTCAAACCCCCTTTACTTGTAAAAGTACATCTTGGATCTATCAATTATGTTATAGCCGGAGTCCCACTCATGGCGATCTGGTTGAATTGGGAGAAGCCGTAGGTATTATTGCCGGTCAATCAATTGGGGAACCAGGGACTCAACTAACATTAAGAACCTTTCATACTAGTGGAGTATTTACAGGCGATACTGCTGAACATGTGCGAGTTCCTTCTAGTGGAAAAATCAAATTCAATGAGGATTTGGTTCATCCCACACGTACCATTCATGGACATCCTACTTTTTTATGTTCTATAGATGTGTATGTAACTATTGAGGGTCAGGATATTATACATAATATGAATATTCCACCAAAAGATTTAATTTTAGCTCAAAATGGTCAATATGTGAAATCAGAACAAGTGAATGCCGAGATTCGTGCTGAGGCATCCAGTTTTCATTTTAAAGAGATGGTCTAAAAACATATTTATTCTCAATCAGAAGGAGAAATGCACTGGAATACCCATGTCTACCATGCACCCGGACACCCATATGCTAATGCTCATTTATTACCAAAAATAAGTCATTTACGGATAGTAGTAGGAGGTATGTGTAGATCTAGTATAGTGTCTTTTTCACACCATAAGGATCAAGATCAAATAAATTTTCATTCTTTTTTTGTCAAAGAAAAATATATTTCTATTCTCTCAATAACTAATTCTCGAGTAAGACATAAATTGTTGGATACTACTGGTAAGAAAAAAAGAAATTCTTGAACATTTAATACCCAAATGAATCATATCCAAGGGTCATTGACCAAGAGAAAGAACTAATACCCTGTTTTGGTATTTTGATTGAAATACCCATAAATGGTATTTTACATAGAAATAGTATTCTTACTTATTTTGATGATTCAATATATAGAAGAAGCAATTCCAGAACTGTAGAGGTAGATTCAATTGTAAAAAAAGAGGATTTGATTGAGTATCAAGGAACCAAAGAATTTAGTCCAAAATACAAAATACAAATCAAAATAGATTGGTTTTTTTCATTCTCGAAGAAGTGCATATCTTACCTAGATCTTCATAGATAATGGTCTGGAACAATAGTCTCATTGGAGTAGATACGTGACTCACCTTAAATACAAGAAGTCGAGTAGGGGGATTAGTACGGGTGGAGAGAAAAAAAAAGTATTGAACTGAAAATCTTTTCTAGAAATATCCATTTTCTTGGAGAGATAGATAAGATATCCAGGCATAGTGCCATTTTGATACCACCAAGAAGGCAAAAGAAAAATTTTAAGGAATCCAAAAAAAATGGAAAAATTGGATCTATGTTCAACGAATCACTCCCACTAAGAAAAAGTATTTTGTTTTAGTTTGACCTATAGTCACATATGAAATAGCTGATGGGATAAATTTAGCAACACTTTTCCCTCAGAACCTCTTAGAGGAAAAGAATAATGTCCAACTTAGGGTTGTAAATTATATCCTTTATGGAAATGGCATGTCAATTCGGAGAATTTCTCACACAAGTATTCAATTAGCTAGGACTTGCTTAGTATTAAATTGGGACCAAGAACAAAATAGTTCCATAGAAGAGGTCTATGCTTCCTTTGTTGAGGTAAGGGCAAATGATCTAATTCACAATCTCCTAAGAATTGACTTAATCAAGTCCACTATTTCATATACTAGAAAAAGGAATGATATGGCGGGTTCGGGGTTGATTCCCGATAATGGATTAAATTGCACCAATGTCAATCCTTTTTCTTCCAAGTCGAAGATTCAATCACTTACCCAACATCAAGGAACTATCGGTATGGCTACCTTGTTGAATCGAAATAAGGAATGTCAATCTTTGCTAATTTTGTCATCATCCAATTGTTCTCAAATTGGTCAATTCAACGGTTCGAAATATAACAATGTAACAAAAGAATCGGATGCCATAATTCCAATTATGTATTTTTTGGGTTCCTTAGGTACTATTGTACCTAAAATAGCGAATTTTTATTCATCTTACCATTTAATAACTCATAACCAGATTTTGTTAAAGAAATTTTTGCTACTTGAGAATTTTCATTTTAAATAGACTTTCCAAGTACTTGAAGTACTTCAATACTATTTAATAGATGAAAATAGGAGGATTTATAGTCCTGATCCATGCAGTAACATCCTCTTGAATCCATTCCCTTTGAATTGGTGCTTTATCCATCACAATTATTGTGAAGAAACATCTACAATAATTAGCCTTGGACAATTATTTTGTGAAAATGTATGTCTATTCAAATACGGACCAAACATAACAAAATCTAGTCAAATTCTAATTATTCACATTGATTCCGTAGTTATAAGATCAGCTAAGGCCTATTTGGCCATTCTAGGAGCAACTGTTCATGGACATTATGGGAAAATCCTTTGTGAAGGAGATACATTAGTTACATTTAACTATGAAAAATTGAGATCTGGTGACATAACACAGGGTCTTCCAAAAGTGGAACAAGTCTTAGAAGTGCATTCAGTTGATTCCATATCATTGAACCTGGAAAAGAGAGTTGGGAGTTGGAATAAATATATACCAAGAATTCTTGGAAGACCTTGGGGATTCTTGATTGGGGCTAAGCTAACCATAGCTCAAAGTCGTATCTCTTTGGTTAATAGGATTCAAAAGGTTTATCGATCCCGGGGGTACAGATCCATAATAGGCATATATAAATTATTGTACGTCAAGTAACAACAAAAGTGTTGGTTTCAGAAGATAGAATGTCTAATGTTTTTTCACCTAGAGAATTCATCGGATTATTGCGAGTGGAACGTGCAGGACGTGCTTTGGATGAAGCGATTTGTTATCAAGCAATCTTATTGGGAATAATGAAGGCATCTCTGAATACTCAAAGTTTCATATCCGAAGCGCGTTTTCAAGAAACCGCTCGGGTTTAGCAAAATTTGCTCTACGAAATTGTATTGATTGGTTGAAAGGTCTGAAAGAGAACATTGTTCTAGGGGGGATTATACCTGTTGGTACTAGATTTAAAAAATTAGTGCACTGTTCAATACAAGACAAAAATATTCATTTGGAAATCAAAACAAATAATCTATTCTCATTAGAAATGAGAGATATTTTGTTACACCACAAAGAATTATTTTGTTCTTGCCTCCCAAACAATTTACATGAGACATTAGAACAATCATTTATAGGATTTAATGATTCCTAAAAGGAGATTCACTTTTCTCTCCTTTAATTTATCTCTGGTCTATTGATTTCGTAATTAAAAAATGTAATTAAAAGAAATTAATGTGGTGTATTGTATTGACGGTCAATCCTCGGTATAAGGTTCCCTTGGAACAATTATTATTATTTCTTTTTTTAGGGTATCTCGTCTCCTTGTAAAAAATAAAAACAAAGAGGGAATTGGGGGAAAATGCCAAGAAGATATTGGAACATCAATTTTCCAGAGATGATGGAAGTGGGGGGGTTCATTTTGGTCATGGTACTAGGAAATGGAATCCTAGAATGGCCCCTTATATCTCTACAAAGTGTAAAGGTATTTATATTACAAATCTTACTAGAACAACTCATTTTTTATCAGAAGCCTGTGATTTAGTTTTTGATGTAGCAAGTAGAGGAAAAAGCTTTTTAATCGTTGGCACCAAAAATAAAGTAACGGATTTAGTAGCATCAGTTGTAATAAGGGCTCGGTGTCATTATGTTAATAAAAATGGCTCGGTGGTATGTTAACAAATTGGTCTATGATGGAAATGGGACTTCATAAGTTCAGAGACTTAAGAGCAGACCAAAATATGGGCAAACTCAACTGTCTCCCAAAAACAAAAAGAGATGTAGTGATGTTGAAGAGAAAATTAGTTACCTTGCAAACATATCTGGGTGGTATCAAGTATATGATGGGGTTGCCCGATATTGTGATCATCCTTGATCAGCAAGAAGAATATATGGCTCTTCAAGAACGTGTCATTTTAGGTACTTCGACAATTGTTTAATTGATAGAAATAGTAACCCGAATCTCACAGATATTTCGATCCAAGCCAACGATGATGCTATAGCTTCAATCTGATTAATTCTCAACAAATTAGTATCCATAATTTGTAAGGGTCATTCTAGCTATATAGGAAATCCTGATTATTATTCAAAATAAAAAAATTGGTTAATTATTAATTATTTGACTTGGGAATTCCATAGATTTATTGGATTGGTTACTATTACCTGAATTTTTCAAAAGTGATAAATAAGTAAAGTACTAGGGATATTGATCTTATGTGATTGTCTGTAAATAGAAATATATGGATTAAAATGGGTGAAATCAAAAAGAGATAGTTGAATCAAAATAATTCCTTTTTTTCTAAGTTTGATTTCTATTAGAGGACAATATGAATGTTATAGCATGTTCCATTAAAACATTTAAAGTGTTTTATGATATATCGGGTTTAGAAGTAGGCCAACATTTCTATTGGCAAATAGGGGGTTTGTAAATCCATGCCCAAGTACTTATCACTTCTTGGGTTGTAATTGCTATCTTATTATGTTCAGTCATCATAGCTGTTTGGAATCCACAAACCATTCCAACCGACGGTCAGAATTTCTTTGAATATATCCTTGAATTTATTCAAGACTTGAGCAAAACCCAAATTGGAGGAGAATATGGTCCTTGGATTCCCTTGATTGGAACCATGTTCATATTTATTTTTGTTTCTAACTGGTCAAATGCTCTTTTACCTTGGAAAGTCATACAGTTACCTCATGGGGAGTTAGCTGCCCCCACGAATGATATAAATACTACTGTTGCTTTAGCTTTACCCACGTCAGTGGCATATTTTTATGTGGGTCTTACAAAAAAAGGGTTGGGTTATTTCAAAAAATACATTCAACCAACCCCAATCCTTTTACCAATAAATATCCTAGAAGATTTCACAAAATCTTTATCTCTTAGTTTTTGACTTTTTGGGAATATATTGGCTGATGAATTAGTAGTTGTTGTTCTTGTTTCTTTAGTACCTTTATTAATTCCTATACCCCTCATGTTTCTTGGATTATTTATAAGTGGTATTCAAGCTCTTATTTTTGCAACCTTAGTCGCAGCTTATATAGGCAAATTGATGGAGGGTTATCATTAACTAGTCTTCAAACAAAATAGTATTTTTTTTTTAGCTTATTTCAATTCATGTATGGTTCAAGAGAATCCACTCAGTTGGGGGACATAATAGATACAAATATGTGTGTATAGTATTGTATAGTATATATGACCCATAATCGTGGTAGGTCAAGTTACGTTATAGAAGAAAGAAAGGTATATTTGATATTAGATATTCATTATATTATAGGGGATTATTCCTATATATTATTTATCTCTATATAATATATTTTATATACAATTTACCATCCCCTGTATTTATATAGAGATGTATTCCAATACAATTTTCTTCTCTTTAGTCTGTGACTATGCATAGATTGAATGAAAAAATAGATGAACTCGGGAATGGAATAGAGTAGAAAATGAAGAATTGATGAAAGAATGGTTCCAAAGAAAGAAGTGCAATAACTAGAGCTGTATGCATCATATAGATTTAAAAAAAAAAAACCTATCACGGGTAGAAACTAAAAAAAAAAGATATGGAAATAGTTTTGATAATTCAGTTGATTCAGTAATATTTTTATTGCAATTCAAAATTTTTAGTTACTTCGACCCGATGATGGATCTTAGTGAAAAAATGTAATAATTCATTGTTTGATTGTATTATTAACCATTTCCTTTTTTTTTTTGGTGCGAGAAATTTACCATGAATCCATTGATTTCTGCCACTTCCATTATTACTGCTGGATTAGCTGTAGGCCTTGCTTCTATTGGACCTAGAGTTGGTCAAGGTACTTCTGTAGGCCAAGCCGTAGAAGGTATTGCGAGGCAACCAGAAGCAGAGGGTAAAATACGAGATACTTTATTGCTTAGTCTAGCTTTTATGGAAGCTTTAACAATTTATGGACTGGTCGTGGCATTGATGTTTTTATTTGCGAATCCTTTTATTTAATGTAATCCTAGAAATTGGAGAAAGTACCTTTCTCATTAATTTCATTAACTCAGACTTGCCCTTTATTTCATCAAATTATAGCAAGACTTTACTCATAGAATATAAAATTAGTTCTAGAATTTTCTATTTTTCTTGAGACAATACCCCTACCCTAGGTAGGGCTGATTTGAAGATGGGGAATTCATAGATCTATTCACTTTCTTTCTTCTCATCCTTAGTACACCCGAAACTTTCACTTTTAGAGAGCCTTTCAACAAAGAACAAAGGAGATATTTCGCAATTGACATGAAACCTAAGACAATAATACTACTTTATTCAAAATTGGAAATTTCACTAAAAAATAAGAAACAAATTAATGAAAATGGAAAATAGAAAAATAAATAAAAGGAAGAAAGAAATCGATTAAAAAAAAAGACAAGATGATAGAGAAAGAATTCTAGTTCTTTCTTAGTCCTATCTATATTATATGAAGCATATGAAAAATGTAACCTATTCTTTTGTTTCTTTTGAACACTGGCCATTCGCCGAAAGTTTTGGGTTTAATACCGATATTTTAGCAACAAACCTAATAAATCTATGTATAGTGCTCAGTGTATTAATTTTCTTTGGAAAGGGAGTGTGTGCGAGTTGTCTATTTCAAAAATAGGTTGGATCCAACCAGCAGTACTTTAATATAATAGATTTCTATTTCTTATTTTTTTATTGTATTTATAAATACAATAAAAAATAAGAAAGAAAGGTGGATAATCTTGACGAATTACTTATGAATAAATTCCATTCAGAAATAACATAATTTAATATATGTAAGAACCATAGCATTTCATGATTCATTGGTAAATCAACTTTGATTTTCTATCAACCAATAATGTGAGACCAATAACATGGTTAAAGCCAAACTGTTGGAAGTCCAAGCATAACATGGGTATTCTTTCTACCACTATCTTAGTGTTAGTACCGAAATGATTTTCATTTTAAAATGAATAGTTAGTAATTTATCCGATATAAGACACTCATATCGATAAACCAATTTCAACTATTTACTAGTTACTATAAAAAAATGTATTAGAAAAAAAATAGACACCTTGCCTCTTTTTATCCAATGATGAATCGATGACCTATGTATAAAAAAATGAAGAATTTTTTGGATTTGCAGAAAGGGCATAAACAAATTTAAATTATATTAAAATAAAATATTTCAATTTCAAATAACAAATAATATTTATTTCAAATATATTAAAATGAAATATCTATTATAGATATATATTTGTATATATATATATGTATTTGAAATTTAATAAAGAACAAATTAAATAAAGAAACAACTTTGCTGAAATTATAGATTTTTGTTTGGTCGGAAGAGTCCTTTTACTAGAATAGAACATTCTGGTCTTGTATCAGTTTCGATGAAGAAAAGATGGGGCAGGCTCATTACATTAAATGATATGGAAATGTCTATATGTCTATAAAATAGATAATTGAGTGTGAGAGCCAAATGAACCGAAAGATTCATGTTTGGTTCGGGAAGAGATCATGGAAGTCGTAAAATTATATTATATAGTAAGATAATCTACTTTCATTAAATGATTTATTAGATAATCGAAAACAGAGGATCTTGAGTACTATTCAAAATTCGGAAGAATTGCGTAAAGGGGCCATTGAGCAGCTTGAAAAAGCCCGAACTCGCTTACGGAAAGTGGAAATGGAAGCAGATGAGTATCGAATTAATGGATACTCTGAGATAGAACGAGAAAAAGTAAATTTGATTAATGCTACTTGTGATAGTTTGGAACGATTAGAAAATTACAAAAAGGAAACCCTTCTTTTTGAACAACAAAGAGCGATTAATCAGGTACGACAACGAGTTTTCCAGCAAGCCTTACACGGAGCTCTAGGAACTCTGAATAGTTGTTTGAATAGTGATTTACATTTCCGTATCATCAGTGCTAATATTCATATCCTCGCAGCGATGGAAGAAATAACCGATTAATCTTTCTACTTTTGCTTTAGTTGAAACTTTAGATATTATTATTATTTTTGCTTCCGAAAAAGAATAAAGAGACACTAATGGTAAACCTTCAAGCCGACAAAATTAGTAATATTAGCCGTGAACGTATCGAACAATATAATAGAGAAGTAAAGATTGTGAATACTGGTACCATACTTCAGGTAGGCGACAATATTGCTCATATTCATGGTCTTGATGAAGTCATGGCAGGCTAATTAGTAGAATTTGAAAGAGGGTACAATAGGCATTGCTCTGAATTTGGAATCCAATAATGTTGGCATTGTATTAATGGGCGACCGTTTGATGATACAAGAGGGAAGTTCTGTAAAAGCAATAGGAAAAATTGCTCAGATACCTATCAGTGAGGCTTATTTGGGTCATATTATAAATTCTTTGGCTAAACCTATTGATGGGAGGGGGAAAATTTCAGCTTTCGAATCTCGCTTAATTGAATCTCCTACCCCAGGTATTATTTCAAGACATCAAGACGTTTCGTATATGAGCCTCTTCAAACAGGACTTATTGCTATTGATTCCATGATCCCTATAGGATGCGGTCAACACGAATTAATTATTGGGGACAGACAAACCGGCAAAACGGCAGTAGCCACAGATACTATTCTCAACTAAAAGGGGCAAAATGTAATATGTGTTTATGTAGCTATTGGTCAAAAAGCATCTTCTGTGGCTCAGGTAGTGACTACCTTTCAGGAGCGAGGGGTGATGGAATACACTATTGTGGTAGCCAAAATAGTAGATTCACCTACTACATTACAATATCTCACACCTTATACAGGAGCGGCTCTAGCTGAATATTTTATGCATCATGAACAACATACTTTAATAATTTATGATGATCTCTCTAAACATGCACAAGCTTATCGCCAAATGTCTCTTCTATTAAGAAGACCCCTGGTCGTGAAGCTTATCCAGGAGATGTTTTTTATTTGCATTCATGCCTTTTGGAAAGTGCTGCTAAATCAAGTTCTCATTTAGGTGAAGGAAGTATGACTACTTTACCAATAGTTGAAACTCAATCTGGGGATGTTTCAACTTATATCCCCACTAATGTAATTTCCATTATAGATGGACAAATATTTTTATCCACTGATCTATTCAATGCTAGAATCCAACCTGCTATTAATGTGGGTATTTCTGTTTCCAAAGTGTGATCTGCAGCTCAAATTAAAGCTATGAAACAAGTAGCTGGCAAATCAAAATTGGAACTAGCTCAATTCACATAATTAGAAGCCTTTGCACAATTTGCTTCTGATCTCAATAAAGCTACTCAGAATCAATTGGTAGGAGGTTAACGATTACGTGAGTTGCTCAAACAATCTCAATCAGATTCTCTCGCGGTAGAAGAACAAATAGCTACTATTTATACTAGGGTGAATGGATATCTTGATCCGTTAGAAATTGGGCAGGTAAAGAAATTTCTTATTCAGTTACGTACTTACTTAAAAAAGAATAAACCTAAATTCCAAGAAATTATATCTTCTACCAAGACATTCACTGAAGAAGCAGAAATCCTTTTGAAGGGAATTGTTCAGGAACAGATTGAGTTCTTTCTACTTCAAGAACAAACATAAATTTCTCATTCTTATTCTTAGTCTTAGTACAAGACTAATTATTGAGATATATATATATATTTGATCCGAATCATTAGAAAAGAAATGGGTTTCTTGACAGGGCCATTAAAAAAAAGAATAGTTGAAAAAAAAAGAAATCGCGTCCAATAGGATTTGAACCTATACCAAAGGTTTAGAAGACCTCTGTCCTATCCATTAGACAATGGACGCTTTTTCATTTCCATTTTCTTCTTTCACAGTCTTCAATTTTTGTTCGGATAAAATCTAATTACACATAAATAAGTGAATTTTTATTCCCTAGAAACAAAAAAGGATGCATATTCCATTTTATGATGTATGTATATGTATAAGAAATATGGAGCGGGTAGCGAGAATTGAACCTGCATTGTTAGCTTGGAAGGCTAGGAGTTGTAGTCGATGTTGGTTGATCATTTTTAACATCTATAATTCAAAACCAAACATGAAATTTTGGTTTCATTTGGCTCCTTTATGGAAAATCGATGTATTTCTAGATATAAGATCTTAAACGAAAAACAAAAATAAAAAAGCTTCAATGTATGAAGGAAGACCTAATAAAATTAGATCCATAACATCTATATCAGCTTGTCTGTCTAAATGCATCCAAGAATACTCGCTTTCTAGATGATCCCTCTAGATCTAGAGTAGGGAGATTATACCAAATCTGTCTAGTCTAGTTACTTCATTCCCTATTTCTACTTGTGGGATGCTGGGGAAAATAATTTTGTTTTTCCACCGATCTGAAACAATATGCCGATGATTCTAGTAAACCAAAACCCTAGTTCTCTGGCTAATTAGCTTCAATTTTCCTTTTACAATAAAAAAAAATTAAAGATCTAGTTATGATTGGAAATAAACTTTTGGATCTTTATCCATAGATCTTTTATTCACACTTATATTCATACTTATTCAATTGGAAGAGTTGATCCACTTCAAAATAAAAACAATTATGCTTTGCAACTCAATAATCCATTGTTTTATGAAATTTTGGATACAAATCATGAGAATGTATATATTTCCTCAAATATGCCATTGAGAGATAAAGGATGAAACCTTTTAAATTTTTAACATAAAGTTTTGTAGTTTTTTATTTTGAATAAAAGTACTGAAAGATCCTTTAACTATTTAAGGGGTTAATAGAATGAATCACACTTTTACCACTAAACTATACCCGCTACCATATATATATTATGATATATAACTAACCATTTATCGAAGACAAAGCAAAAAAAGTGAGATGCAATCAAAACAAAACTATATCAGAATTTTGAAAATTCTATTGTTTACACATGCGCTGACTGGGGATTTGAAAAAAAGCCGATGATAACAGAAAGCTTATTTAAATACCAGAAAGAAGGGGTTATACTTTTTCTTTGCTGGTAAGTCATTATTGGACTGGTAGCCCTGGCTCAAAGAAGTCATTGAAGCCAAACCATAAAAATGATGAATTCTGCATATATGGTTTCTTTTTTTGTTGCTTCTCAACTATTAGATCTTATGAATTCGGTTAAATTGGATCTAAAATTTATTTTAAATTGAAACAAATAAAATAAAGTTTGGCTTTTTTGGGGGATTCAATTAATTATATTTCTATTCAAAATATGTGTGTTTTGAGATATTGTTATATATACTAGAATTTAAAATTTTGAGATATTATATTAATATTTTTGAGATATTGTTTAATTATATAAACAACAAATAATTAATATGTTTTATATTTTTTATATCAATAAAATGAAATTTTTTTATATAAATTAAATGAAATTAATTGATCTATGAATGATTGATTGAATTAAAAGTACTAGCCCAGCCAGTATTTAACCGGGATGGGGGAATACACTTTTATAGCTCTTCAAAGAAGTAAGGTATTCTTTCTATGGGGATGGGAATATCTATTTCAAATCATTATTGAAATTTAATTGCATGTGGATATTGTATATTTTTTCTATATCATAGAATCCTTGAATCCTTAAAACTAGAGTTTTTATCAACTTTTACTTCACATATCACATAAAAAATTTGTAGTTTTGATTTGAATTGGGAGAGATGGCTGAGTGGACTAAAGTGGCAGATTGCTAATTTGTTGTACGAGTTATTCGTACTGAGGGTTCGAATCCCTCTCTCCCTGCTCCTTCTTTCTGATTGCAAAAAATCTTGATCTTTGATTTTTTTTTTTCATTTCTCATGCCCAGGATTATGCCCTGGATCATTAGATAAGAATTTGAATACGAAGAGGGAAACAAAGAATATCACCACTGTGTAAACGAAGAGTTTGAGAGTAGGCATTACACAATCTCCAAAATAAGATTATTTTTTTTCGAAAGGGGAATAGATTAGTTATTTTTTTAGTAATAAAAAAATAGAAAAATATAAGGCATATCGGATCCTATCCATTTTTCAAATATTTTTTTTTCAAATGAATCAGGAATGTAGAATTTAGGAGAGTATTACAGATGTTATATAAAACTTACAGCAGCTTGCCAAACAAAGGCTAAAAGGAAAAGAGTACAGGTATGATGAGCACAACGTCTACGATTGGGTTGAAAAGGGCATAAGCCTCGGGTAATTTGGCAAATAAAAAACTACTCGAATAAAAGACAAAATTAAGATAGATACAAATGAAACTAAAGATATTAAGCATAATAAACATTTTGTTCTTGTAGATGATACAATTAATATTTGATTTTGATTGAGTTATTTTTGAAATTTTAAGAAGTGAAATAAAAAAAGCAGATCAAATAATTCTTTTTTTCTTCCAACTCTTCCAAATTAAAAATCTTTCTCCCATTCCAAAATAAAGCGAGAATAAAGAATAATAAGTAATTCTACTTTCATACAATATCTTAATTGAATTATACATAAAAATTCAAGGAATCTTTTTATTCTATATCATATGTTTCAAATCCTAGTAATGATGTCTATCCTATGTATTTGGGTTGGAATTGACTATTAACTAATATAATTACATTATTAGTGTTTAGTTGTGTTGAACAGAAATCAAAATGGGGAGTGGCCAAGTGGTAAGGCAATGGGTTTTGGTCCTATTACTCGAAGGTTCGAATCCTTTTTCCCCAAATCAGATTGTTCCTGACTTCTAAGAAAAATTCTCAGAATGATATTTTTTCTTCTATTTGGTTTCTCACAAACATAATCAAGTCTTAAATGCAGATGAAAAAAAGGATATTATATGCTCATATTACTCATATTTATATTAAATTTATTGAAATTGAAGATAACTATTTAAGTTTAAGTTAATTACTTAGAGAAGCCCCTATATTTAGTATTTAGGAAATGTAAATTATCACACGATTCGTTTTGAGTTAAAATGCAAAAGAAAGATCTCTATATGTCCTTTCCAAACCAAAATCCTCCCAAAATAAATAAATGGGGTATACTAATTTCACATTAAATATATTTTGTGTGGAGATTAAAGAGTAAGGAGTTTTTGGTACTAATTTTCTCACCGGTCTTAAGCTTAAAGTTTATAAAGCTGGGATAGAAAAACTAAAAATCGAAAAATGGGAAATTGTATTTGGACTTATTCAAATGAATAATTGTAAATCAATGTAGTGTATCGACTAGTAGGGCATTTATATATTTATATATTCCATTTACTTTATGGAAATGGAATATGGAATTGGTGATGGAGTTGATGAGAAGATTCAGGAATCCGAAGTAAATGCATAAAATAAATGAACAAGGCCTGTGATATGATATTATATATTGTTATTATATTTATTCTTCTATTTCAGTATTTAGTAACAACGGCCAAGAGCCCTTTTTCTCCGTTAAGTAAAAAGTATCTGTGATTCCTTAAACATTTATGAGTACCTTTGGTAACAATGGTTTGTTGTATATGAGGGATACAAAAGAAAAGATAATAGTCCTATACATATTAATGTTTTATTTTTAATAAGAAAGCAAGAATAAGGAACTTAATCTGACCTTACATGAAACCTTTTTTATTCCATACCTATGGAAAAACTAGATTCTCAATCTATGTTCCTAATTAAACCATTGATAATTCAATTGGATATGGTCAAATTTGCATCTCTTTAGTAAATGACATATTTGATTTACTTACTAATTTAATTTGTTTTCTCAACATTCGATTCATATTGACTATAATGTACTGGATAAATATAATTCGATCATGGATAAATGGATCGGTTTATGTCCACCCTATATTGAAATTTAGTTGATTGGTTTTTTCCTTCACTTCAATCAAATGGTGGGTTGTCAGATTTATTCTATAGTTACAGAAGACAAGGCATATTTTAGTAACATTAACGAAAATAAAAAATCAAAATTGAGAAAATCAAAATAAACGTCAATTTTTACATCTCTATTAATAGTTTGTTTGTTGTTTTTTAAACGGATATTTATCCAGGTTGCTAACTCAACGGTAGAGTACTCCGCTTTAAAGTGTGACTATGATCTTTTACACATTTGGTTGAAGCACCAAATTTGTCTAGACTATTGGTAGAGTCTATAAGACCATGACTGATCCTGAAAGGTAATGAATGGGGAAAATAGCATGTCGTACTAAAAAAAAAAGAAATTTGGAATTTAAATTTAAAAAAATAAAAATGGAATTTTGGGTTTATTCTTTAGGTCTAGTGGATAAATGGATAGAGTCTTATGGTCCCAATTTGAGTAAAACAAAAAGCAACGAGCTTATATTCTTAATTTGAATAATTAATTTTCTGATCTAATTAGATGTTAAAAATTAATTAATACCTGATAGGGGAAAGGATTCTCGTGTAAATGATTCTTTTTATTTTTATTTTTTGAATCCTAGCTATTCTTTATTCTAATTATAGTATAATTATGGGTTGGATACAAATGTGTAGAAGAAATCGTATACCGATAAAGAGACTTTATTCCAAAGCCAAAAGAGCAATTAGGTTGCAAAAATAAAGGATTTTTACAATCTTGTAATTTTAACAAACATAAAAACATAAACCCATTGGATAGAAAAGTAGAGAAAAAGATCTGTTGATTGGACTCTCCTTGTCTCTGGGTATATATTTTCTTACTATTACTATATACATAATATATATCCTGTTCTGACCGTATTGTACTATGTATAATTTGATAACCCAAGAAATTCCCCTCATTTCCTATTCAAGTAGAAACGAAAATGAAAGAATTACAAGGCTATTTAGAAAATGATGGATCTAGGCAAAGGCACTTCCTATATTCGCTTCGCTTTCAAGAGTATATTTATACACTTGCTTATGATCATGGTTTAAATGGTTCAATTTTTGTAGAAATTTTGGATTATGACAATAAATCTAGTTCAGTACTTGTGAAACAAGTAATTATTCGAATGTATCAAAAAAATTATTTGATTTATTTAGTTGATGATTCGAGCCAAAATCAAAGCATTGGGCACAACAATTTCTTTTATTCCCGAATGATATTAGAAGGTTTTGCAGTCATTATGGAAATTCCATTCTTGCTACGATTAGGGTCTTCCCTTATACAAAAAAAATACCTAAATCTCAAATTTTTTGATCTATTCATTCAATATTTCCTTTTTTAGAGGACAAATTTTCATATTTTAATTTTGTGTCAGATATATTAATACCCCATCCCACCCATCTAGAAATCTTGGTTCAAATCCTTCAATGCTGGACCCAAGATGCTTCTTCTTGGCATTTATTGCAATTCTTTCTTCAAGAATATTTTAATTGGAATAATTTCATTACTCCGAAAAAATCTATTTACATCATTTCAATTTCAAATTCAAAAGAAAATCAAAAATTTTTCGATTCCTATATAATTATTATGTCTCTGAATGTGAACTTATATTAATTTTTTTTCGTAAACAATCCTCTTATTTACTATCAACATCTTATGGGGCTTTTCTTGAGTGAACGCATTTCTATGGAAAAATAGAACAGTTTTTTATAGTAGCGTGTTATAATTATTTTCATTTTCAGAAGACCTTGTGGTTCTTTAAGGATCCTTTCATGCATTATGTTTGATATCAAGAAAAAAAATTATGACTTCAAAGGGAACTCATCTTATGATCAAGAAATGGAGATCTTACTCTGTCAATTTTTGGCAATATTATTTTCAATTTTGGTCTTAACCGCGTAGGATTCATATAAACCAATTATTAAATTATTCTTTCTATTTTCTGGGTTATCTTTTAAGTGTACTAATAAGTCTTTTGGTGGTAAAGAATCAAATGCTAGAAAATGCATTTTTAATAGATATTCTTACTAAGAAATTTGATACTATGGTTTCAGTTATTCCTCTTATTCGATCGTTGTCTAAAGCAAAATTTTGTACTATATCTGGGCATCCTATTAGTAAGCCAATCTGGTCCAATCTATTAGATTTGGATATTATTCATCGATTTAGTCGGATATGTAGAAATCTTTCTCATTACCATAGTGGATCCTCAAAAAAGTAGAGTTTGTATTGAATAAAGTATATACTTCAGCTTTTGTGTGCTAGAACTTTGGCTCGTAAACATAAAAGTACAGCACATCCTTTTTTGCAAAGATTAGGTTCGGGATTATTGGAAGAATTCTTTATGGAAGAAGAACAAATTCTTTCTATAATCTTACCAAAAGCCCCTTTTAAATTACATATAGGATGGATTTGGTATTTAGATATTATCTGTAGCAATGACTTGTGGGATTTTTCATGATTGATCATGAGACCTTAACCTTATGTAATATAATGCAAATTCCATTTATGAAAATAAAATGGAAATTTGATAATTGATCAAGAAAAATTTATGAATTTGCATTCTGAAATGCTCATGGAATAGTGTAGTGGTTGAATCAACCGACTATTCCTAATTTTTTTTTCAGGGTCTAAGTTGTATATGTATACATAGGGAAAGTCATGTGCAATGAAAAATGCAAGCACAATTTGGGGACAGGTTTTTTTCCATCTCTTACAACAATAAGGAAAAATTATCTACTCCATCTGACTAGTTCGGGGTTCAAGTCCAGGCAACCCATACGGAAAGGAAAAAGGCTTTTTTCTATTAGAATTCAAAATTTTGAATTATCTGATTTATTTGATTTAGAAATTATTCTGGTTGATTTAGTTTAACATATAGCTCATGTTATACTATTAAATAATAAGCCTTCGTATTACTTATACCTAGATTTTGGATAACTAGAGTTAATACGTGTGCTTGGGAGTCCTTGAAAATAGAATAAACCAAGATCTTATCATGACTGTGATTTTAGAGAGATGCAAAAGTACAAGCCTATGGGGTCGTTTCTGCAACTGGATAACCAGCACTGAAAATCGCCTTTACATTGGGTGGTTTGGTGTTTTGGTGATCCCTACCTTATTGACCGCAACTTCTGTATAGAGTTAATACGTGTGCTTGGGAGTCCTTGAAAATAGAATAAACTAAGATCTTATCATGACTGCAATTTTAGAGAGATGCAAAAGTACAAGCCTATGGGGTCGTTTCTGCAACTAGATAACCAGCACTGAAAATCGCTTTACATTGGGTAGTTTGGTGTTTTGATGATCCCTACCTTATTGACCGCAACTTCTGTATCTATTATCACCATCATTGCTGCTCCTTCGGTAGATATTGATGGTATTTGTGAAGCTATCTCTAGGTCTCTACTTTATGAAAACAATATTATCTATAGTGCCATTATTCCTACTTCTGCAGCTATCGGTTTGCATTTTTATCCGATATGGGAAGCAGCATCTGTTGATGAGTGGTTATACAATGGTGGTCCTTATGAGCTAATTGTTCTACACTTCTTACTTGGTGTAGCTTGTTATATGGGTCTTGAGTGGGAACTTAGTTTCCGTCTTGGTATGCATCCTTGGATTGCTGTTGCATATCCAGCTCCTATTGCAACTGCTACTGCTATTTTCTTGATCTACCCTATTAGTTTTTCTGATGGTATGCCATTAGGAATTTTTGGTACTTTCAATTTTATGATTGTATTCTAGGAAAAACACAATATCCTTATGTATCCATTTCACATGTTAAGTGTAGATGGTGTATTCGGCGGCTCCCTATTTAGTGCTATGCATGGTTCTTTGTTAACCTCTAGTTTGATCAGGGAAACCACTGAAAATGAATCTACTAATGAAGGTTACAGATTTGGTCAAGAGGAAGAAACTTATAATATCATAGCTGCTCATGGTTATTTTGTCTGATTGATCTTCCAATATGCTAGTTTCAACAATTCTCGTTCCTTACATTTCTTCTTGCTTCTTGGCCTATAGTAGGTATTTGGTTTACTGCTTTGGGTATTAGTACTATGGCTTTCAATTTAAATGGTTTCAATTTCAACCAATCTGTAGTTGATAGTCAAGGCCGTGTCATTAACACTTGGGCTGATATTATAAATCGTGCTAATCTTGGTATGGAAGTGATGCATGAACGTAATGCTCACAACTTCCCTCTAGACCTAGCTGCTATTGAAGCCCCATCTACAAATGGATAAGACTTTTGCCTTAATGTATATGGATCGTTGAAGGAGCAATATCCAATATCTTGTTCCAGAGCAAGAGATTTGGTGTTGCTCCCCCTCTTGAAGTGGAGTTCTTTATCTTTATCATAAGGCTATCCCCTACCAATGAATGATAACTACTTTTGCAACTTTACTAAAATAGAAAATAAAAATGAAAAAATTAATGATGAGATTTATTATCGTTTCTCGCATGTCTAGCGAAAGTTAGAGTAGGGGTGAATTCTCCAAATTTGTGCCCTACCATCTGATCTGTTAGATAAATAGGTAAATGTTCTTTTCCATTATGCATGGTGATTGTATGTCCAATCATTGTGGGGTAGATGCCCGAGACCAAGTTACTATTATTTCTTTCTCCTCCCTCATGTTGAGTTTTTCCATTTTTCCCGATAAATGATTAGCTACAAAAGGATTTTTTTTTTTTTTAGTGAACATGTCATATTGGATTACTCCTTTATTTTTACATTTTAAACTATGTTCAATATCTTGATCTAATAAGGTAAGAATAAATAAAATAATGATGAATGGAAAAAAGGGAAAATCCTTTAGCTAGATAAGGGGCAGATGTAGCCAAGTGGATCAAGGCAATGGATTGTGAATCCACTATGCGCTGGTTCAATTCCCGTCGTTCGCCCATCACATTATTGCAAATTCCAAAAATTTGATTTTCAATATTCCTATGTACGGTGATGAAGAATAAAACTATCACTATATGTTTTCCTTTTCCTACTTCTTCTTCCAAGTGCAGGATAACCCCAAGGGGTTGTGGGTTTTTTTTATACCAATAGGAGCTCTTCCTTCACCGCCCCCATGGGGGTGGTCTATAGGGTTCATAACTAGTCCTCTTACTACAGGGTGCATACCTAGCCAACACTTAGATCTGACTCTACACAAACATTTTTGGTTCAGCCCAATATTACCCACTTGTCTAACTATTGCTAAGCAGTTTTTAGATATCAAACGGACCTCCCCATATGGTAAATCTTAATGTGGCCGATTTACTCTCTTTTGCAATCAGTTTCACTACAGCACCTCTTGCTTTAGCTAATTGTCCCCCCTTTCCAAATGTGATTTCTATGTTATGTATGGCCATGCCTAAGGACTTATCGGTTGAAGAGAAGTATCCAAACAATATGTCTCTTTTTTAAATTACCCATATTTGTAGCAATGAAATACTATTTTCCTTCCAAAATGATATATCATCAATTACAAATATCTATGATCTATCTTTTCTTTTTCTATAAAGGACCTGAAATACCTTGCTTATGTATCATTGGAAAGTGCATTAACATAAATACAACAGTAAGGATAGGCAATACAAAAGTGTGTAAACTATAAATATGAGTCAGTGGATTGGCCCACACTAGCACTTCCACGTAATAACTCTACCAAAGGCAATCCTATTATAGAAATAGCTTCAGGCACACCCGTCACAATTTTTACAGCCCAATAACCAATCTGATCCTGGGGTAAAGAGTAACCAATTATACCAAAACATGTAGTTAATATAGCCAGAACCACTCCTATAACTCAAGTTAATTCCCGGGGTTTTTTAAATCCACCTGTGAGATACACAAGAAATACGTGAAGGATCATCATTAGAACCATCATACTTGCTGACCATTGATGAACTGATCAGATTAACCATCCAAAGTGGGCCTCAGTCATTATGTACTGAATAGAGGAAAAGGCCTTCGTAACGGTTGGACGATAGTAAAAAGTCATAGCAAAACCCTAGCTACTTGTAGTAAAAAACAAGTGTGATCCCCCCCTAGAGAATAAAATATGTTAACATGGGGAGGAACATATTTACTAGTTATATCATTTGCAATCACCTGAATCTCGAGACATTCCTCGAACCAATCATATACTTTATTGAGATAGGAGACTCCCCCTCTAACAACCGTATATGAGAATTTCATCTTGTACGGCTCAAATAGAAATACACAAATATTGATTTTCAACATAATAGTAATAAAAAGCTTAAAACTTCATTGCCACTTGATTCGATTTGTCTTGAAGATATGAAATAACAAAAATCCTAAATTTTTTTCTTTGTGATTATAATGCCAAATCAAGTTGGCTCGGCCCTCTTTTTTTATGTTGATCGTTACAGGACTCTTGAATCTTCTCTTCCCTATTTTTTTTATTTGTTATTTGACTCTTGTTTCTTGTTTTAATATTCATTAATATTAATAGGAATTTTCTTATTGAGACCCTATGAATCAATTGAAACTTCAGATTCATACTATAACCATGATGATTTATTTAATAAAGCTCTAAGCTAAACCCAAAAGTTTTCTGAGTAAGAACCCTTTGATCATCACTTATTTAATGAATAGATGTAATGACTCAAGAAAATCTATAGAGATAGTTGTATTTCGATCAAAATAAGTTTGAAGAAAGAAAAATCGTTTGATTTCTCGGAAATATCTTTTTTTTTTTAGTCTGATTGCGAAGTCTAAATAGTGGGTATGAATCTTAGCTCAAGTATTTCTTTTTTTGATTTATTTTATTCTATATATTCTATGCTCAAGATACTAAAATAAATCAAATAATATCCAACGGGGTAGAATCATCTTGATAAAGATGATAAACTCATTCTTTGTATTACCAATAGGATCAATTATAAAAAGTCACACACTCATATTCCAGAAATACAAAAACAAATAAATTCCATAATCGAACTGCCAAAATAATCTATAAATATGAGTTTTAAGTAATTTTTTTGATTAAAAACCTAGGACTTCATAGTTCTTATAAAACTTAACTAACTGAAATTTCATCCAATAAAACAAAAGAATTATAAATTTCCAAAATAATAGAAAGAAATACCACAAATAAAGCCATTACCAAGCCCATAAGTGGTGTAGTACCCTAGCCGGGAGTTAGTTTACCATATTCCGAACTCAACGGTTTTAATAAATCCCCTATAATAGTTTGTCTTGGCCTAGATCTAGAATTATCCTCAACGATTTGTGTAGCCATACACCCTATTTAATCATTGGTTAAAGTCTATTGACTTTGTATACCATTCCATTGTAGTTGTAAATAAACGATTAAATGGTCTTATTGTAGATCCATTGTGATCTTGAAATTATCTAAAAATGGAAACAGCAACCCTAGTCACCATCTTCATATCTAGTTTACTTGTAAGCTTTACTGGGTATGCCTTATATACCACCTTTGGCCAACCTTCTCACCAACTAAGAGATCCATTCGAAGAACATGGGGACTAATTGAAGTAATGAGCCTCCTATGTTTATATTTGGAGGCTCATTACTTTAATTAAGATAATGAAAAATCATTTCATTTTTTTCATTGGAATCTTAGGTGGTTCTCGAAAAAAGATAGCGAAAAAAATTATCCCTAAAGTTGAGACTAAGAGAAATGTATAAACCAATGCTTCCATAGATTCAATTGTAATTTACAATTATAGCTTCCACACTTATTTTATTTCTATTTTTTTTTGAGAGGGGGATCATTTACAAAAGGAAAGAATCAAAGAAAGGATGATGAAAAAAGTGCAAATTTCTTCAGTACACTATATCAAATAGATATATATATATATATGTATAAATAGAAGATCCCAGAACAACATTGTATCAGACTGCTTGTCTCCGTGTAGTTTGATCTCCAAGTTTTTAGAATGCTCCAAATTCAACTCGAGCATCCAAATCTGGATCTATACCAGCAAAAACATCTATGAACAAGGTTCTAGCACCATGCCAAAAGTGTCCGAAGAAGAAGAGCAAAGAAAATGAAGCATGCCCAAAAGTGAACCAACCCCTTGGACTATTATGAAAAATGCCATCGAATTTCAAAGTAGCTCGGTCTAGTTCAAAAATTTCACCTAATTGGGCACGTCTAGCATATGTTTTCACAGTAGTGGGATCACTATAATTGACCCCAATGAGTTCGCCACCATAAAACTCAACAGTTACACCAACTTGTTCAACACTATATTTGGATTCTGCTCTTCTAAAAGGAATGCTGGCTCTAACAATTCTATCTACATCTACCAAAACTACTGGAAACATTTCCAAAAAAGTAGGCATACGACATATGAAAAGCTCATGTTCACCTTTATCTCTAAAGATCAGGTGTCCTAACCATCCGACAACTATTCCATTCCTGTTGTCCATTGAACCTGCTCTGAATAATCCTCCTTTCACTGGATTATTACCAATATAATCATAAAAAGCTAATTTTCTTGGAATTTTAGACCAAGCTTCAGATAAACTCAGATTTTCAGCTAGTCCAACCCCAACACTTTGATATATTTCTTGCTGGAAGTATCCCTAATCCCACTAATAACAAGTGGGCCCAAATAATTTGATTAGGGTAGTTGCTGAACCATACCACATAGTTCCAGCAACTATGAAAGCTGCAAAAAAAATAGCAGCAATACTACTGGAAAGTACAGTTTCAATGTTGCCCATACGTAATCCTTTGTATAGATGTTGAGGTGGACGAACACTAAGATGGAATAGACCCGCCAATATTCCCAATGTACCCGCTGCAATTTGATGAGAGGCTATTCCTCCTGGAACAAAAGGATCAAAACCTTCCGCACACCATGCTAGATTTATAGATTGTACTTTTCCAGTTAGTCCATAAGGATCAGACACCCATATTCCAGGACCGTACAAGCCTGTTACATGAAATGGCCCGAGCCAAAGCAAGCCAACCCTGAGAGAAATAAATGAATTCCAAAGATTTTTGGCAAATCCAAAGAGGTTTTTCCCATACGTTCATCACAAAATATTTCTAGGTCCCAATACACCCAATGCCAGATAGCTACCAAAAAGAACAAGCTGGAAAACACAATATGTGCCCCTGCCACACCTTCATAACTCCAAATACCCGGATTCTTTATAGTTCTTCTTGAAATACTCCCAACCACCCCATGAATTGCTTATTCCTAAACAAGTCATGAAGGGTATAACAAACATACCCTATCTCCACATTGGATCAAGAATAGGGTCAGAGGGATAAAAAACCGCTAATTTGTATAGAGCTATCGAACTGGCCCAACCAGAAACTAGGGATGTATGCATTATGTGAATAGAAAGTAATCAACCAGGATCATTCAATATGATAGTATGAACATGATACCAACGTAGACCCATGGAAATACCTCTCTTTATCAAAGATAAGTACACACTATATAACTTTATCGCATTGAAAAAAACTATGGGAAAATTGGTCCTATTTTTGTTTTTGGGAATGAATGCATAGATACTTGTTTATCATTCGAGCGATCGATCCTTTCATTAAAATTTTTTTTATTCACTATGTTTTCCCTTCTAATTTATGTAAAATAAAATAGGGTAAATAGAAAAAAAAGATGACAAAGACAATAAACCCATTGTTACATTTCCATATTAAAGTGAAGTATAGTGCTTGATTTTTTTCTGCAATTTAATGCCTATTGGTGTTCCAAAAGTACCTTTTCGAAGTCTTGGAGAGGAAGATGTGTTTTGGGTTGATGTATAGTGCGACTTGTCAGGCATATTGGGTCATATGGGATTTACCCCATTCTCTCCCTCAATCGAGATATCCTCTGCTTCGCCGAAGAAATATTGATTGAACTGTCAATTATTTGGAGCGTGAAGTATAATTAAACTAATTAATTTATATTTAAATTGGGGATCCATATCCATATATTATCAATTAGAAGAATTTATGGTTGATTTAGACCGATAAAATATCCAGGCTCCATTCAGAAAAGAAAATACCAAATTGGTAATATATGTACAATTACCACTTATATCATAAATGATTCTTGTATTTAACTTTAACTAGTTTAATTAATAAACTAATTAAACTAGTACAAAGTAAAACTGCCAATCAATGGAATAGTATGATGAATACGTGGAATAGTTTATGGGATGACAAGTAAAGCTAAAGCATGAAACAAACGAATTCCAAAAAAAGTGGTACGGAGATTATTTGTCCTATATTATGTACAAATAGAATTCGGACAGATCTTTACTCGGAGTAGAATATGAACCTAAGAGAATTGAAAAGACCCATTCAGGAACAAGAAAACAACATCGTGATTTGAATCGTGATGAAACAATATATCACTGAGATGTTAGTTCAAGAAGTTCAGTGAATTCTTTTTTTTCTTCTTTTAGTATGGTATGGAGAGATGCCAAAACAAAACTTATTTTTGAAAATTTTTTTTTAAAAAAGCAAACCTAAAAATACTATTACAAAAGAAAGAAATAGGACTAAAATCGGTACATTGATTTTTTTCGCAATTTTTTGAACCGTATGCATCCAAAGGTGCACGTACAGTTTTTGGGGGATAGAATTTTGTCCTAATCAACTGACTTTATTGAGAAAGATTACTTTTTCTAGGCCAAGAGGTTGATAATGAGGTCTCAAATCAACTTGTTGGTCTCATGGTATATATCAGTATAGAAGATGCTACTAGGGATCTTTATTTGTTTATAAACTCTCCCAGTGGATGGGTAATCCCAGGAATGGCCCTTTATGATACTATGCAATTTGTGCCACCTGATGTGCATACAATATGCATGGGATTAGCCACTTCAATGGGATCTTTAATTCTAGTCAGAGGAGAAATTACCAAATGTATAGCATTCCCTCATGCTTGTCGCCAATGAGTTTGTTCTTTGAAAAACAAAAAAAACTATTCCTTCGCCATATCGAATATGAATTTGAAGTAATAATAGCATGGCATGTCAAGTTCGATATAAACAAATCATTCTTGTTTTTTCATAACATGAGGTTTTGTATCGAAATAGTAGTATTAAACAAAGGTTATTTTCTATGTGATCTTACATGTCGGAAGTACATTTTAACGTCAGAAGTCATTTTGTTATTCCAAACCAAAAGTCTCTTTTCTTTCTAATATTCATCTTAGGAAAGAAAGAGTATGAAAATAAAAAAAATTATCATTTTTTCCCTATTTGATCGTATCAGAAATAAACTTTGGGATTGCTAAATCATAGACAAGATAAATATAGAAAGCAATAGAGCCATCGTAGTATTTCTTTTTACTCCTACAAAAGGAAGGTTGGTAAATGGATCATTCAATGATCTGGATCAGATGGATTATATTTCCTTCATCCTTCAAGAGAAGGGGGCGGTAAATTCAATTCCATTATAGAGCCGTATGCAATGCACAAAAATACCTGTATAGTTTTCAATTTTATTTTTTCTCTTCTTCTTATTTTTTATCCCTTACTTTAGCTTTAGAACAACCATGCGAAATAGAAGAACCCCTTATAATGTTATATTAGTATCATCAGGGTTATGATTCACCAGCCCGCTAGTTCTTTTTATGAGCCACAAGTTGGGGAATTTATCTTGGAAGCAGAAGAACTACTGAAACTTTGCGAAACACTCACAAAGGTTTATATACAAAGAACGGGCAATCCCTTATGGGTTATTTCGGAAGACATGGAAAGAGATGCTTTCATGTCAGCAACAGAAGCCCAAGCTCATGGCATTGTTGATCTTGTAGCGGTAGAAAATGCAAATACTAGTGATTTTGTGTAAATCCATCTCAAAAACATAATTCACATTTTCTTTGATTTGACATTAAATAGAAATGATTCATAATCATCAATGATCCAGTTAAGATCGATCTAAACCAAGCTATTCTTATTCTAGATATACATATATACGATATGCCGACTATTAAACAACTTATTAGAAACACAAGACAGCCAATCAGAAATGTCACAAAATCCCCCACTCTTCGAGGGTGTCCTCAGTGTCGAGGAACATGTACTAGGGTGTATGTGCAACTCATTTAGATTATGAGCTCGAAGAAAGAAATGAGAAAATGTTTCCAGTATTAATGATTAGTACCAACAAATAGAATGGATAGATTGGAAGAAGGCCATTTACTATCTAAAAATGAGGATCTATCGTATACCTATATGGTATATAGAATTTTTGGTTTCCATTAGTGCAAATGGATTTGATTGGAGATGAGAAGCAATTCTCCATTGGTAGCAAATGGTTATTCATTAAGCGGAGGAAATACTATTAAGATAAGAAAATCAATTATGCTCTTATTCTTGAAAGAACTAACTAAGAGGGTCAGCTACCTATACCTAGCCAATTTTTATAATTTAATACCATCACTATATAGATAGTTCTTTTTGTGAAAAGACGTATTACTGTATAATTGATGGGTAGACCAAAGGATATAAACTATACAAGTTAACAATAAAATTTGATTAAATGACAAAGGAGGCTCCTGTGTATAGAAAGGACCTCACCATTTAATTAAAGAAGTAACCATAGAAACGACGAAACCCACTATTTTTTTAGTGTCAGTAAAATTGAGTATTTTCAACTCAAATGTTTGGAAGGAATAAAAAAATTGTGGTTGGGAAGGTCATAGTAGCAAAAACCATGGGAATTTCTTTTTTTATATACCGAAATAATCCACTTTGTTATTAATCAAATGGAAGAGGGAGGAAAAAGAATGACTGAGAGAAGAGAAATCATTTAGCTATTCATTAAAGTTTAATTTGATTCAATGACTAGAGTTTGACGAGGATATACAACTTAGAGATGTCAAACAAAAATTCATTTATTGCATCAACTTTTAGAGGGGCTCATTCAAGACTTACTCGAATAGCTACTCAACAGAAAATAAGAGCCTTGGTTTCCTCTCATCGAGATCGAGGCAGGCAAAAGTGGGATTTTTGTCGTTTGTGGATCCTCATATAAATGTAGTAACTCATGAGAATTTGGTATCCTATAGTTATAGTCAATTCATACACAATTTGCACAAGAGGTAATTGCTTTTTAATCGTAAAATACTTGCGCAAATAGCTATATCGAACAAGAATTGTCTTTACATGATTTCCAATAAGATCTCTCAAATAAAATAAAAAAAGGAGATTGTAAAGTAATCTATAGGAATGAATGATTGAAACAAAATTCCTCAGAGAACGAACTCCGGGAAGACAGAAGAAAAATAAATTGATATACTTCTTATAAAATGAATGAAATGTTTCAATAAAAAAAAAAGATTTCCCCTTCCCATTTTTTTTTCTTATAACACAACAATCAAATCAAAATCCTAGGTTTCTCCAAACAAAACATCAATTTGAGCTTGAGAGTTTTGAGTCAATTGAGGGATATGTCTATTTATTTCTGGTTCTAGGATCAGTAGTTCTAGGGATCGACTCAGCTCTCTCAAATTGTTTCTCATTATTAAGAATAGGTAACAAAGATAAAATACAAGCTTGTTTTATAGCAATAGTAATTAATCATTGTTGTTTCAAAGTTAATCTACTAATCTATCTAGATAATATTTTTCCTTATTCACTAATAAATTGACTAATTAAACTCATATTTCTATAATCGATTCGATCCCCTGATTCAATTGGGGGCAAACGCCTATGAAAAGATCGCTTGGATTTATGAAAAGTTGCTTGGATTTATCCATGGATTATTCCTTATCTCAAAAATTCTCTTTATTCATTTTTTTGATCAGACAGAATAGTATTTGATTTGTATATATACTATATAATGATTGTGTTGTATATATGTTACGTTTTTCCTCTTCCTGTTCTGTGGAAAGATCCTACACATGTTCCTTTCAATCTATTTCTTTATTTCATCATGAATTGTATGCATGTGACAATAGCGACAAGATTTTCTTAACTCTAATCGATTGGGTGTATTGTGTCGACTCTTTTGAGTAATATATCTAGAAATACCCAGCAATTCCTTATTAATACTATTTCAGCCACAACTAGTACATTCCAAAATAACTCCAATTCAGATATCTTTACCCTTGGCCATGAACCTCTTTTTCTGGATTTTGGATCGACTTAAATTCCTCTATTTTCGATCCCAATCGAAGAAGAAGAAAACAACAAAAAAATCAATAGAAGTTACTAACTAGAAATGCAATTTCTAAAGAAAAGATTTGATCATAAAAAAATTTATTTGGTTATATTTAATATTAATCGAGTAAAAATTAAGTGAGACAATTTCTTTCGAATTAGCATCCTACTATCCTAATCTCAGCATTTCATTTAAGTATCTTTTATCAATAACTACAATAAAAAAAGGGAAATAACAAAGCATTCGAGAATAAATGATTAATTTCTATCAAGAGACTCCCTAACAACCCAAACCATAGAGTAGTTAGCATAGGAACTGTGGAGAGATATGTTTTTATATCTAGCATTGAAAATCCTCCTTCTTTATTTTATTGTAATACATATATAATCAGATGTTGTAGTTCAAGATCGTTTGTATTCTTTTTTTTTTAATATGTTAGTTTCTCATAAGTATATAATTATTTTATTTTATTATATGAATATATGAAGATTAAAGAAAACAAGTGGAAAACAAGACAAGGATTTTGTACAATGATACTGTACAATAATAAAGGGATGTAGTGCAGCTTGGTAAGGGAATGTTTTGGGTAAAAAATGTCACGGGTTCAAATCCTGTCATCCCTACCTAAGAAAGCACTCTTAGTTCAGTTTGGTAGAATGCGGGTCTCCAAAACCTGATGTTGTAGGTTCAAATCCTACATAGCATGATTCTGTTTATCTTCTGCCAAATTATGAATTACACTAAAATAACTTAATAAAATGAAATTGAATTACAATTTCAATTTGACCTCCTCTTTGCATTGCAAGAGGTCAATCAAAAAATTAATATTACTCAATTAAAGGTCCAATTGATCACCACGTCTGTATTGTAAATATACTATTACGAATAATCCTGCCAAAGTAATAGGAATTAGACCTAAGATGATTCCAAATAGAAAATTTTCAATCATTTCAATTTTTTTTGTTTTGTTTGTTTTGAGGAAATAAAAGTAAGATCTATCTCTAAATATTAATCTGAATTATCCATGAATCTCAATGATTAAGAACTGGCAATTGACATGGAGGGGAATCATACAATACTTGCATAATTCTGAAGAAATATTTAATGAATTGGTCACTCAATTTCAAATAAGTCGCATGTTGTTCAAAATTCATGATCTGTATGTGTATGTGTCAAATTACTTATCCCTTGGTCTATTAGAGAACTATCTCTCCAGGGATTGTGAAAGATGTTCCACTAGAAATATTCTTATTATTACTTCATCTCATATTCCCAAAAAAGTGGATCTTGCTCTAATAGCTCCAAATAAATTAAATACATGCATTAAGATACGAACGCTTCTTAGTCCACAACAATGAAAGCACTTTTTCATTCTTTCATATACTAGGGGATTTTGTTTGGAAAAGAAAATGTTCCATGCTAACGGATTTGAGTCCATAACCATGGGTTATAATGCATGAGATCTTGTAGCACTTATCAATGAGGCCCTATCAATTAGTATTACGCAGAGGAAATCAATTATAGAAACTAATACAATTAGATTAGCTCTTCATAGACAAACTTGGGATTTGCGATCCGAGGTAAGATCGGCTTAGGTTCATGGGATCCTTTTCTATCAGATAGGAAGGGCTGTTGCACAAAATGTACTTCTAAGTAATTGCCCCATAGATCCTATATCTATCTATATCAAGAAGAAATCACACAAGGAAGGGGAT